>CAEFZY010026415.1:0-12016 GCA_903066815.1 Brachyrhaphis roseni
GTGAGGAAGTTACCCAAATGTGAGCAAGTAGGGGTGTTGACGTTATGAATGTCTTTGTGCTCTCATTTGTTGTTGTTTTTTTTTTTTTCATTATTGGATTATTGGTGTCACGTGACTTGTCTAATTGAACACACTTGTGTATAATAAAAAGGGTGTGTCCTCTAAACAGGACAACAACATGAAAGCCGAAACCTCGTCAGTTTTTTGCCACGCTGAACGCTGCGCCCAATCAAACTGACTCTGCTAACAGATATTCAGTCGGATGACGATGTGAAAGCATCATCTGAGACCCGGACGAGTCATCTTTGGAAATGAAAGGAAACCTCGCTACGATTCAGCAATATCGTCGTCCTAAAGTGAAGATGTCACATGATGATGTACAATACAGTAAGAAACAGGATCTCTTTCTATTATGATTACTGTTTTGAAAACGAGCGGGAAGTGACGGTTAATGACATCATGCTGGCTGGTGATCGGTGCGGCTTTTTTTCTGTCAGCGCCAGCCGGGTTTTTTTTTGTTGTTGTTGTTTTTTTCCTTTGTTTTTGCTTTCGCCTGTTTATAATCTTTGACATTTAGCTATTTAAATGTAGAGTGACTGTATTCCCCAATTTATTGGACAGGGACGCATGTGCTGCCGTTCAAGGGTCATTTGAGGTGAAATCTGTTTGTGTTGCGTTATGGTATGGCGTTATTGCGTCTATAAGTTGGACACAAAACCTATAAAAGCATACAGTGTAAACATCTGAAGGCCAAAAGTCTTGTGTGAATATTTTTTGTGTTGTGTTATTTGGCTCGAATCACGCAAGCAGCCATTTGAATGATTTTGCGTTCTGTCATTCAGGACATGAAAACCCTAAATGCTTAAGAGGAAGGAAGCTGGATAAGAAAGACGTCCTGGATGACGTCTTTCTTTCCATCCAAAAAAGTTGAAGAAAAAGCTTCTCAGTCGTATGTGTTTCACTGTCAAAACACTAACTTAGATTCACATGTGTTTCTAATTCAGGTCTTGGATCCTCAAAGGGAATGTGTTTCCTTTCGGCTGGTTTGGTGAAAAAGGTTTGGACAACTATTGTCTCTCCACTATTGTCTTAAAAGTGGTTTATGTGAAGGTAGTAAACCCTTTCAGGTGTTTGCAAAAACCAACAGCGTGGTTCATTTTTAATGATGGTAATTATTTTTATAATATAATTATGCTTAAATGTGTGTGGGTGGGTGTGTTGTGCGTGTGTGTGTCTTCTTGGGGCCTGCTGAAAACTTGAATCACTGCGTCCTGCGTTTCTGCTGCAATATAAGGGATATTTCTCTTTTTGTTCAGCATTAAACCTATTTTTTGTACCAGTTTATGTCTTTAAATCAGTTTATTTCAATTTACTAAATTCAAATGAATGTATATACATGCATTTCTTAAATTGAATATATTTTTTTCAGATTCATCTAAGTAGCTATGCAAAGAAATTATTTTGACAGAGTGTGATGTTGCAGATGAGCTAATCAAATGTAATAAAGGGTTAATAGGAAATGTACATGACATAAAACACAAAGTATTTCAGCTAAATGAACCAGGAAGTTATCGCAGCAAAAACAAATAAAAATACATTAAGATTGAATTGATCCATTCTAAAATACAGAGTATTGTTTTTAGTTGTATGGAAACTTTTTTTATGACTTTAAAAGTCATAAATAAATTACTAATGTACTGCAAAATAAAGTACCGCCTCCAATACAAATTCAGATCATCAAACAAACAATGATTATGTCCAAAACTATACTGCTAAGGATTATTTTTTTAAGTAACTTCTTGTTGAGGAACACACGAGAGGGGGTTTTGGGTCCACAGGGCCCGCACCCGGATGAAAAAAAGAGGAAAGTAGCTCACAGGAAACTATAAACCACAAGCACGATTTTATTCATACTCATACCGTTAGCTAACACTCATTTACAGATTTGAAATTACTTGTTGACAGTGAATTTCGGGTCATGACAGTGTCTGTAATGCAGACACTCTGCGACTTTATGACAAAGTGATTGAAATTATATGATCAGATAAACATGCACAGCCAGGGGTGTCCTGCCATAGGGCTTTATTGAACTTTTTTTTTTTTTTTCCCAGCAAAAGTGGTCTAATATTTTTCTATTTATTTTAGATTTTCCTTTGTGTCCAGGTGGTAAGGCTGGAGCACAACGCACTGGTCAAGGCGCTCCACGAGGCAGGGGCTGCCCGCAGCTGACCGGGTCCAGAGGCTCACCGTGCCTCACTACGCCGCCGCAATCCCGGACTCTTGGAAAACATTAAGAAACCACTGCAGAGTTTTAAAAAAAAATCAGCATCTCTACATGTATGACAGCCATTCCGTTCCAGTCTCAGTTGAATTCTAGTCCAAGTACATCATTCTACTCAATGGAGTGGCATAAGGTCACCCACAGGCAGTGTGAAAGACTGGCGGAATGCGTGACTGATGTGATTAAAAATCACGGTTATTCCACCAAATACTGATTTTTTAACTCTTCTTGAGTTTAAACATTAGTATTGTTGTTTCTAAATGAACACGAACGTTGTTTTCTTTGAATTATTTGACGTCTGAAAGCACTTCATCTTTTTTGTTTTTCTGACCATTTCTTATTTTCTGCAACTACGAAATTTTCTTTTGCTCGGAATTACCTTGTCAGTAGTTAATTTATTTTATTTTATTTACTAGTTAATTTTACTCAAAGAATAAAATCAGAGAACTTTTTGCAGTGGTCTCTTAATTTTTTCCAGAGCTGCACAGCGTGCTGATTGACAAGTGGGTTGACGTCAGTAACCAAAAGGGAAACCTGCAGCTGCACCTGACCGCGAGGGAGGAACATCCGGTGGTGGTCAAGCTGCATCTGGACCGATCCTCAGAGGGTCAAGAAGAACACCCTATGGGACTCCAGGGGGGTAAAGACGTCTAAAAAGCTGAAGAAAGTTTGTCTTATGCCCTGTAAGAGCGTTCCTGTTCCCGAATGAGTGATGGCATGAGGCCTGGACCAAAACTTTTTAGGATGCTGTCGAGCGGAGGCGTCATGGCTTTAAAAATAGTGTATTTATTTAGCTTGCATTGAACTTTACTTTACAATAAAAACAGTCATTTTAAAAGAGAACAGGAAAAAAGATCCACCGATATTCTGTAAAGTTGTTCATGTGAACAGCTCATTGAGGTTTCTCGCCGCATTTGACACATTACTGAAAATAGAAAAGCTTTGAACACTTTGAACCTTTAAGACTTCAGTCCATTCCACTTTGATAAAGGCGGTTTTAAAAACAACGAGCGCGGTTTTGTCGAATAATAATAATGCAAAATAAAGGAACCAGTAAAATTAATTTTATAAATCGATAAAGTAACCATAAAAACAAACAACACAAAAAAAATCTCAATTGTATGTAAGTTGTGGCCTCTGCTGCGTACTTTGATTTTCATGTTTCACGCTGTTGTTCCTGGCATGTTTAAAAAGTAAAACATTGATTTTACCAACTACATAAGCGACACTTCATAAAAGTGTGTTAGAAAAGTTTTCCAAATTGTTATTGTAAGAATATTTTTTGACATTTCTATTCGTCCTTTATTGTTAGGCAGCTTTAAAGTATTGAGAATGAGTGTCTCAAATGTACAAGCGAAGATCCACCTTTGATTTATAAGACAGTGAAGAATGTAACGATGCTAGAACTACAGGCTTTCGCGTCACGGAATAAACAGGAAATGTCCCTGATCGAACTTCGCTGCGGCTGCAAAACTGTGTAACATTTTATCACCGCTGCGCCAATGTATGAACCCACTGTCTCAAGATTAAATATTTGAAGTGGAACTTGGATTCTGTTAAAAGTCCTTACAGGATTTTTTTCTCTGGTCACAACTGACCTCCTTTTCCAACTACCTACCCCCACCTTCTTGCTTCTGGAAAGTTGATACTGGATTATATATTAAACTCAGTTTTAAAAATAGGGTCTCTCGTTTCGTTGTGTTAGGTGGTGTGTGTACCTCTTCTTGATTTGGTTATAAATTAACATTAAACACGGTCTCTCTTGCTTTTGTTTATATATATAAATATATATATATATATATGCTGCATTTAAAAAAAAGTATTTTATGACTGCAAACACTGCAGCTCGCCTTGTTCACACAGTTTGGCCTGTCTGACACGCAGATTAGCAGGTCATAGTAGATTTGTTGGGTGTGATTTCTGATGCTGGGGTATTTGAGTGGGGAGAAAATCTGGGTGGCCTTCAGAAATTATGCCAGATTTATGTTAGTGGTTTCTTAATTGTTGTTATGCATGTGCTTTCTTTCTTCAGTATGCACTGAGTGGCATTTTTTTTTTTTTTTTTTTTTACAATGGCGATCATTGAACATTGGTGTAGCCGACAGTAGTTCTTTGTTTAGTATAGCTGTGTCGTTTGGGCGTGACTGGTGCAGAAACTGGTGCAGAGAAACGGGTTTGTTAAGGGCAGGTCTAAACTTGATGCTGATTTTTAATGTACCCAGACTCAGGCCCCGTGGCATGGGCGGGCATTGGTGTCAGCTGTGCCCGCCCCCCACACACTTGGAACCTGTTTGTTGATTTAACCCTAAAGTGGCCAACTCTCTGTTATTCGATTTGATACAGTAGGGGCTTCCGCACTTACCATGTCTGTGCCTTCTGTCACTTTTTTTCAGTAGTTAGAACTGTTTAATCCGTTGTTAACACGTTGTAACTTGCTTTTCCGAGCCGCCTTTAAACGCAACATGAGCGCTAAGTCGCTCGTGCTGGGTTTACACCTGTGCAGCAGCGATAGAGACCTGCTGCTGTGCAGAGCTACTCAGGTGTGTGTTAACCGAGTTGAGTAAAGCTGTTGGATGCAGGTAATGTTAGCTAAATGATGACGAAGTAATAACAATACAGCACCTTAAGCTTGTTAACAAGTAGCCTGTAGGCTACTGATGTTATGTTCAAAAGTGTGCAGTACTTGTTCATTATTCATTTGAGTAACTTTTTTATTTTATTTTTTTTAAGGTACTTATAATAGCAGTTTTACTGCACTGTACCTTTTTATTACTTGAGTAATATTATTATTGCTACGTAGATTCATTTTTGCCTTCCCAAAAATAACATATTTCAACAAAAACAACCATCCTGGAGCTCATAAATGATCCTGGAAAAAATGAATATAATTCAACACTTAGAACCACTCCAGATCACAGATTGAGCCGACCACAATTGGACAGGGACGGTTCTTCAGACACCAGAAATGGTTGCTGAATTACTGTACCCACAAAGTTTATTTAGTCCCGCATAGTGGGGGCCCACAATGCTGGCCCGTCTGGTTTTGCATGGACGGGATGTTTCCCGACCGCTTGAGAGGAAGCCGTTCGCCCTGCTAACGGCACATTTTGTCCAGCACGGCTGGAGCTCGCTCAGGGTCATGGTGCTGGAACATGACCCGACCTGGACCTTGGGCCAAAGAACAAAAGCGCCCTTGGTCTGGGTGGCGACCCAAAAATAAGCCGAAGCCCCCCCCCCTGTTAAATTCGTCTGGAGCCGGCCCTGCCCAGTCTAAACTGCTGAATCGAGCACTGTAAAGGAGGATCATGGCAGCTATTCACTGACCATACACTGTGGGGATTCTGCAGTAAAATTAGTTACATCAGTCGTTCTTATGTCACAAATGCGGATTAAAAAAAAAAAAAAGTACTAACCTTAATTTGAAAAATAAATAATTCTATGCTAAAACAAATGGCCGTCACAAATGAGCATCAACGTGTCTGGCAATCCGTTTTGAACAAAATTATTTTGGGAAATGTAAGATCATTTTGACCTCCTGTGACGTGTACTTTGTGTTTAATGATCCTTGTTGGGGTCAGATGACAGAAAAATCAGAAATTATTATTAAAACTTGAGGTAGAATATTTCTTTATCGCTGGTCGCCAAAGTACGAAACTCGCTGTGAGGGCCTGAACCAGCCTGTAAGAAGCGTCTAGTGGTCAGCTCATTTTTGTCCCCCCGACTCTTAAAGTGACCAACATTGCAAAGGTTAGAAACAGTGGACCTGCACGCCTTGATTATTGCGCTGCTTTCTGGTTTCAAAGAAATGTAATAAATTTAATGAACTGGACATTTACTAAAGCGAGCGGTATGTTGTCTTTTATTTTCTGTCATTTATTAAATCAGGTAAAAACCCCATTGACATCCAGATCTCATTTCCAAGAGGGACCTGGGCAGAAATCTGCGATTTATTTGTTGCAATACTTTTATGTAATACGCTCCAAACTTGTACGCTCATGCAAAGCGTTTTTTTTCCTTAATGGAAACTTGGGAGAGAATCTAATTATCTTAATTCTGGAAGATAAGATTATATATATTTTTTTAGGCTGTGATTATCAACATACCTACGTAAATGGCCGCCATTTACTGGTGAGCTATTTTAGTCTAAAAGCGTCATGTGCAGATTGTGACCAGACAACAGATTCATATAAGGTCTAAATGTAAATGCATAACGTGATTCCATATTAAATGTTGCGCTAAAACATATGTATATATTAAACTTTTAAAAAGTTTGCAAGAAAACTTTAAGTGGAGGTCAACCGCTCTGCAGGAGCGGCTTCCCCCGTCTGATAATTATTTTTTTTTTTTTTCAAAACTAATCTCCGTAATGCTGTTCTGTTAAAAGCAAACTGTGCACGACGTCGCAATGCAGAGAATAAAGATAATAAACCGTTTAGTCAGATCTAGATCTCAATGTCATTCCTAAACAGCTCCAGTGTCCTATTTTCCCCAATAAGTAACAAAAAAGCAAAACATTCTTCTCTGTTCATGACATGAATGAAGTATGTTTCCCACGTATTTCTCACTGCATTACAATATATTTTGTAAGCGTTTGTTTTATCATCTAATTCAGTTTTTTATTCTCTTTCCCCCTCCTTTACAGACTTAAGAAAAGGTCAGTGAAGATCAGGACATGGAATTTGTTGTCAGAAATATTCTGATATTTACACATGGATTCAAATATATAAACACAACTGTAAATGTGTGTTTTCCAAATTAAAGCAAGAGGTTAATTTTTTTTACATCTTTGAAAGTTTAAAACAAATCTTGCTGTGGATTTGTAGACCCATGACTATAAATCCAGTCATGATTGGATTTATAGTCCAATCATGACTGGATTGGACTATACATAGAGTCTGTAGTGCTCATTATTGAGCACTACATTGCATAACGTCATTTTGAACGTTATGCAAAATGACTATAATGAGCACTACGGACTCATTATGACTACTACATCATCTCGGACAACCTCTGAAAGCAGAAGACTGGAAGTGAACCAATGAAACCCCATTCCCCACTCAAGACCGTGTTCATAATTTTCTGTTGTCTCCACAGATTGAAGCTTTCAGTATTTTGCTATTGCAACAATGCTATAAACAAATAAGAAAAGAATCATCTTCAGGTACGATTGTCACTTGATGGGTCCAAATATCACTGTCAATATTTCATGTTTTCCATTAATAAAATGCATAGTGCAACAAATTCCATTAGGGAAGAATTGGGTTCACTGACAATTGCCTTTTAGCTTTTAGTAGAGAAACTTTACTTCTTATGAATTCAACAGGAAAGATGAATTGTGAAAGTGACTTCCTCTGCTGAGATTATAAGAAATGTCAGAGCTGTGTGTGTGTACTTGTGGGTATTTCACCGGAGTTGTGCAGTCGTACTGACCCTTATCTTTAGCTTTAACAGAAACACATGCAGGTGATTACAACATTCCTGTCTGCTAATATTTGACAGGAATATCAAACAGCATCTCTTTGTTAGTTTTTTTATATATATCTTACAGATAATCACTATCACCACTATTATGCAGTCTAGATTTATATTAAGTTACTTCCCAGATTAGTTTGTTGAAGGATACATCTCTAAATATACAACTCTTGGTAAAGGCGAGGTAAGGAACCCTCTAAGACACTAATATGCAGACTGATATGTCAGTGCACACGATCATTTGCCATTGAAAATAAGCATTTTTATAGTTTATTAAATGTATACAGCTCACCCTTTACATGAAGAAGATCATTATGTCCATTAGAAGTCCACTTCATTTTAAGTTGTTAAATGTCAACATCAACAAAATAAACTTGAACCTAAATGAGACAAACTGAAGGCCTTTAGATTTCGAAACTAAAAATTGGAAGTAATGAGTAACTGCGTCCTTATTTACTCTCCACAAAGGAAAAAAATGCAACTGAACATACTTTTGCTCAGTTGCATTTTTGTTATGAGTTTCTTGCTTAATTAGTCGGTTACCACATTATAAAAACTTTCTAAGTAAGCTACTTCATCTTCATCCCAAGATCTTAAGCCACCCTTGCAGATTCATGTGTTGGTAACAGAGTGTTTTCCAGTTATCTTCTCCTCACACTTACTGGAGGACAATATTTTGAGTAGCAAACAAAGGAATAGCAAAGTGGATGCAGGCTTGCATATCTGAAATAATTTTATTGGTATAGTCTGCTCACACACACACAAAAGAAAATGTTTAGAGTCATAATTCCCCATTCATACAGAAGTCACCCATTCATGTAGCTGGTGGTTATTTTAAGCAATAATATATATATATATAAAAAAAAAGAGAGAAGTGCCCATTTGTGTGGGCAGACTATTTTTTTGCAACCATTTCAGGAACTGGCTACATCTTGACCTTCATTGATAAAGTCCCAAAATGACGTAAATTAACTTTTTTCACAATTAATGAACGGAAGCACAATCCAGTCTGTCGATTTTAATCATGTTTTAAGCAGCCTATTGGAGCCCTGAAGAGCTGAATTGAAAATGGCAAAATTTAAAAGAAAGACAGTGTGCCCTTAAATAATGCTACTTTTGTATCACACTCTGTAAAAATATATAAAGACAAACGGCAGGAAATAACAAAACCTTGGATTGCTGGGGGCTTTTTCATTTGAAAAAAGATGAATGTGGAGAAGAGGGCTGCTTGCTAAAGAAAGTCATTTTGTGGAAAGAGAGAACAGTAAGAAAGTGCATGTGTGTGGGTGTGTGTGTGTGGGTGTGTGGGGGTGTGTGTGTGTGTGTATGTGTGGGAGGAGGGGCGGGGATTCTCTTTACTGTTTAGGGCTATTTTTGCTTTAACTGTCGTTATTACTTCTCTGCAGCACATTTGCGAATTATTAAACATGCTTTATAATTAAGTAAACTTGAACGTGAACATTAAAATACAAGTATCGCTTCCTTGCTTTAGGTGCATTTTGTCAGCATATTCAGTAAAGTTGGAATTTGAAATGTGTTCCGGATTTTATTCTCCCATCAAGTTCGTGACCCGCCACGTTTGTGGAGGAGATAAAAGGGTGGCTGCTACGTTGGTTCGCTCCTTTACAGTTCGCCGGTGGATGAGCTGGTTGGAGGATGAGGAAGCGGGGACGGCAGCGCTTTCCTGTAGAGGGCAAAGCGCTTGTTGAAGGGATGAGGACAAAGAGGAGAGAGACACCACGATATGTTAGAGTTTTGAGCAAAAATAACTTCTAAACTCTGAGAGGTCCTAGACAGCTATCACAGCATATTATACATACACAATGACTTTATTCAGAATCCTAGTTCAGAGCTGTGTTTGGCTAATATCAGTCACATGATTGAAGTGCGTCAGGACGGGTGGTCCAGTTAGAGCCTGGGCGCAGACCACACCTCCAAATCGCTCCTCTGGGTGACAAAATGGTGCGAATCCTCTTCTTCTTCTTCTTTTTGTCTTGCAGCAAGGCTGCGCCCAATCAGGCCAACTTCATCGTTTTTAAAACAAAGCGCCTGAACGTTATCTTGTCTTTGAAGTGAAACAAAAAGGAGCACTTTATTCTTCCTCGCTTTGAACCTAAAATACACCGTTTTTGTTTCACAGGGTATTTCTATTTTTACCATAAGTATTAATATTGCAATTTGTCGTTCGGGTTGTGGTCATCCGCGCTGTAATCAATGGAAACGAGACTTTTCTCTATGATTCAGCGATATTTGGATCCAACCTGCACTGCTGGTGGTGCCTGATGATGCCTGGTTGTATCTTTATTCTAGCTGATTGTTTAAAGAAATGGGACATCAGCCGTTTGTGAATGGCAGTATTGTGCAGGATTGCTTTGTCAAGTCTTTGATTTTAATTAAGTTTATGATTTTTATATATTTTTCCCCCCATGTTTGACTGACTAGCTTGCTTACTTGTAAGAAGTCTCTAAAGTTTACGAATAAGAGGAAGACATGTGCTGCGATTCAAGCCTCATTTCAAGTAAGTTCCACACTTTTTTTCGTTATGTTTGTAGTTTTATTTCTTTTTAAACCCGTTTTATATTTTTATTTTTTACATAAAAAAGAGCATATTTATTGTAGTGTGGTAAACTCATCTCCAACAGGTGTGGCTCCAAAGATAAATGAGCAATGCCTTCAAAATTTGAACATGGATTTAAGCAAAACAGACTAAAGAAAAAATATATTTAAAGCATTCATCTTAGGCACATTTTTAGAGATTTAGCATTTGAGAAAAATACAAATAAAGCACTGTCTGTCTGCACATGTATCCAGGAAGAGTCTATAAACTTTTGGCAGACATTTTAAGACCACATGAATGTGGGAGAAACAAATTAATATTATACATACATATACAGTCTATGGAAGAAAAGAAAAAAAAAACACTTAGAAGGTTGTGGCTTATTTTTTACATGTATAGATTGCTGAGTGGTGCACTACCAAACATTGTGTTGCCTTCTGCCTTTTATTTTCATGTTAAAAATATTATATTTATGTTCTAAAATACTATAAGTTTCTAGGTATACTGTGAGATTAAGTAAAAATGTTAATTACACTAATTCATAGTTTGTAATTGTATGACTTGCGATGAAGAATGGATGTAGCTTTGGATGCATGAAATTATATAAGAAAAGAAATAATAACAAACCCCTAAAATTGTTTAAACTTTTTTTTACACAAAAATATGCCATTTTGAGGTAATCAGAGTAGCAGGAAGAGAAGGGCAAGAATAAGAGGAGAGGAGGGGCCTCAGGTTGATAGGACCAGGCAGACGGAAAATTTCTCTCTCTTCTTTCAGGATGGCGTGCCGATCAGACCTGCTCTGTAATGCCTCAGCATGTGGGAAGCTGGAAGAGGTGCTGGATTTATTGCGAGCTGGAGCTGATGTTAATGGACTGAATGAGTTTCACAGGACTCCTCTGCAGGTCTGGCACTTTCTCCTATTTAGTAAAATTGGCAGCATTAAATCAACACAGTGCTGAGTATTTAATTTGTGTAAATGCAACTCTTTCAGAGTTATTTTAACAAGAGAGGGTGGTTTTAACACTTGAAAGAGTTAAAGCTACTCAATCTCATATTGAAACTAACATACCATTTCTAAAGGCTCCAGCAGACACTGCACAGTATTTATTTAACTGTCATTTCCTGCCTTTTCTCTCTATGTTTAAAAGTAAGCTACGTTTTATTTTAACAGTGTGCTGGAGTCATATTTATTCCACATTAACTATGTTGTATATTACAAATGAAAAATGTCTAACCTAAAGTAATTAGCAGGGTTTTTTCAGACTTGTGAACTGAGTCATTACAAAGAGAGAAAGAATGATTTTATTATTTATTACAATTTTTTTTAAATAAAAAACATCAGCACTAAAACATTTTTGAGATGAAGTGCAAATAGAGAGAAAGTAGGAAGTTGCTTCTCAGTGGAAAAATACAGGCCTCATGGTAAGACTTAGAGGTGAAGTCTTACCATGCTCCAGATTAAATGAGAGCTAGATTCACAGGGACATTTTGCACTGCCATTAATAACAAATGTTTAAATCTTTATTTTTTTCATATTCAACAAGTAAATGTTAAACTATTTTCACACACCCACGCGCACACACACTATATTTCTATGTCTTTACAGGGACTTTGCAATGACTTCCATTCATTTTTCATTTAGGGGTGGAAATTAAAAGTTTTCTCTACCAGCTACTGTTGCTGTAGAGTACAGCTCTGTGTGTG
>CAEFZY010026423.1:0-10772 GCA_903066815.1 Brachyrhaphis roseni
TATATATACATATATATATATATATATATATATATATATATATGTATTGTATTTAATCTTGTCCGCAGTAAAATAATCTTTTGCTGTATTATTCAATAGCTGGGCAGTTCCAGTGGGGAACATAAGAGTAGAAGGACTCTGAATATAATTCTAATGTCACAATTGATATGAAAATCACACCAGGTATCAATAGACAAGGGCTTGCATATAAAAAGAGACTAAAATGAATAAGTTCAGTAATATATATGTAAAATTGTGGAATCAACATATGAAAAGCATTGAACATATGAAGGAAAGAAGAAGCAAAAAGGCATTAAAAGCAAAAAAAAAATCTGAAATTGGATGTTTTTTTAAGAAACCATCCCTCACTCCATAGTTGAGTGACCTGCTGATGGAGTAATTCAGCCGTTTGATTCAGGTGTGCTGAAGCAGGGATGTTTGTGTTGGACAGTGGCTCTTGAGAAATGTAGTCTGGTTAGATAATACCACTGTTTCCTCTTCTTGGAAATCTAAAATAGGAAAGATACTACATCACACTAAAGTTATGTTTAATATTAGGAATGTTTGGAGATGAGGGGCTGATTTTTAATAAATGACAGAGGCACATGTCTTTCTGAAGGAGGGAACCAGATCCGAAGACAGTTAGTTATCATAAGTTAATTAAATATTTGTCTTAAGTTATCTGTATGTGTATATTATTTAGTTGTTGAGAGTGTATTTTATGTCAACAGGCCATTTAGAAAAAAATATTTACTGTGAAAACAAGAATGCATTCAATCTGCATTGCATGTGGTAGAAAGAGAGCTAATAGAATAATCATAAAATTGCAGGACGTTAAAGTACCTGCTTGACTGTGACTACAATTTTTTAACATGATGTGTTGGAATATTTTCATCATCCTCATCAGAGCCTTGTTTGTAATTTTTATGTTTGTTCTTTCAGAGAACTGCAACATTTCTGGACTCCAAATCAGCAAGAGTCACCCCTGAGCTGTATGCACATTAATCACAGCCAGTGTCCAGATTCATTCAAATCTAAATGTGCAAAGGCAATATGCTCACATGTCTTATCCTCGTTCTTCTTATTTTTCTTGACGTTAAGCAAAGCAGTGATGTTAATTCATAAAGAAAGATGAATTTGTGTTGTTCTGAAAGCACGAAGCACAAAGAGAGATGCAAACTGAAACTGCGATATGACTTGTTGGGGAAAAAAAACAGCTGTCGTGGAGCCATACAGAAATGCAAAAATAAAGTTGAGCTGACAAATGTGTAAAGATTTTTGTGGAGGCAAAAAAAAAAATAAAAATCTTGAACAAAAATAGCAACAGGCAACATGTTGTTCACAGAGATTTCTACAAGAGAAACTATATTCCATGCTGCTGTTTTGGAGGCATCTGTTTCATGATTGGACTGAAAATAGTTTTTTCTTTGTTTTCTTTTCAAGTAATGACAGGGGGTTCGTTTTTATGAGCAATTCTGAAGTCAGCAGTGAAGTTAGAGTGAAGTGAAACAGAGAGCTTAGATTGGTAAAGCAAAACAACATTGTTGTTCTTCTCTGTGTTTATTTTCCTTCCTTTTGTATCTGTTTTTTGTAGAAGCAGAGCGGGGTGACTTTTTTTCCTCACTACCTCACAGAGTTGAAGAGATTTTAGAAAGCTGGTTACATCTAACACTGGCATTCTGATATATATAAACTGAATATGACACAGCTTTCAGGGGAAAGTTATTATACCTACTTACAACAACTTGTGTTTGATACAGATTAAAAAAAGGTTAATCTGTTTGCCATTTAATCTCTGTTTGGTGAAGGCTTTAGACAACGATAGAGAACAAATGGCAACATGAAAACCAATTAACACAGGATACAGGTTAGGGAGAAAGTTGTGAAGATGTTTGAATCATTGTTAGACTTTACAACAATATACCAAATTGGTTTTTACCAGGCTACGTCTGACCCTGTATGAGCAAATACTTCAGTTTCTGGTTGTTCAAAACTGGTTCGGATATCACAGAGCTCAGGTGTCAAACTTTAGTCCTAATGGGCTGGCTTCGTGCGACTTTAAGATGTGTCTCTCTGTAGCAGGGCTCTATAGAGTTTGAGTACATAAGGAATCATTTGATTCAGGTGTGTTGGACTTGGGACACATCAAAAAGTTGCAGGCCACTCACCCTAGAGAACTGGAGTTTGACATCCCTGCCATAGAGATAAAACACCTTCAGTTTGAGCTGACTTTATAAATCATTGACTCAGGGGGACTAAGTTCGAATGAGCACCACCGTTTTGAAGATTTATATTCATCTAAAAGAACTAATAAATCAGTAATGGGATTTTATGTAGCGATTCACATAAAATCCAAGTGAAATACTATGACAAAAAAATGACACAAAACACCATGTTTTGTCACAGTGATTGCATCAAAAGCTTGAGGAATTCACTTTGTCACTACTTAAAAATTTATATAGAACAGCTCTCTTCTGCCACATCAGGAATGTGAAGAGACCCATGTTGCTCCCACATTTTAATTAAAAATGACCTTCCTTGTCACATATGATAAGCTCCTTTAGTACTAACATATGCAGCTTGCTGAACAATATACGGTCAAGGAGATTGCAGTTACGTCCTGACAAAAATACTTCTGTCACAAACTTCAGGTCTCCTGAGCTTCATTTGCACAAGCCTACAGTTCACCTGGTTTCAACTCAAAAGTTTTTTATTTTTTTTATTTTTTTTATCTCACACACACAAAGTGCCTCAGGGCCTAATAAAGTGTTGCTAAACTGCCACGGATGACTCATTGTCAAGGTGAGGAGTGTAATCAAGTATAGCCATGGGATATTACTGCTTGTGATTTATGCAAGTGATCGTCTGAGTGCAAAAAGTTCAGTTCTTCTCTACGGTGAGCAGGAGATCTAGGAACGGTTTCTGTTTTTCTGCTAAATCTGTTTCATATGGTCTTCCATCACTGTCATCATTATCAGGACCTTTATAATGAAGCTATATTTCATTTTGCATGAAATGTTTTATCAAACGTTCTGAAAAAGATCAAATGACGTAATTTTGCCATTTTCCTGACTCATTGTGGAAACAAGGAACATGTTTTCTACACTATAAGGCAATATTATTGCTGTCAGAGATTTTTTCACCGAAATAGCTCTGATAAGTGTGGTGGGGATTCGCATTCCTCTAATGTGAATAAATTGTAAATTTAGCTTGTTAGAACGTAAGGAAGAAGTCTTGTGTACTATTCACAATCTTTCAAGATATAGTATCAGTCATCATAAAGTAATGTAACTGAAGTTCAAGAGCATAAGTTCATTAGAAGATATATCTATTAATAAAATTAATTATTTGATATAACAGGTGTGATAAAGTTTCAAACAATTTGTTTTCTTTAAACAAACAGTTCTGCATGGCAACACAACAACCTGCTTTTCATGATCCATTAATTTGGGGTTATTATTATTTTTTATTTGTGCTCAACCTATATCTCATATCAGTTCACTCTGTTGTTTTCAGCTTAGTTTATTCTTGATTTCTATAGTGTTGCCCTTGGTCACAATGGCTTTCTTCCTTAGTTCTTTCCTGTGACTGCTCTGTGCTGCTCCCCTGGTATTTTTTGAAATTCTCCTCATGTAGTTTTCCATTCAACACTTTCTAATATTTAGAAGATCCTGGCGCCAGAATAATTTACAAACAGCAACATGACACCGCTTAGATGAAGTTGAGAAAGAAAAGTGGCCTCAGTTTCTCAACAGAACTTTAAAAAGATTTATGTTAAAGTGGATAAAAAAATGAACAGCAAAAACTCTGAGTGACATTTCTCAAAGCACCTTCTGGCAAAATAATATAAATGATACACTAATTACTGAGTGGGAAGTACTTATTTTGAATCCATGAATTTATTTCAAAATACACTTTTTGCAGCCCAACAAACCATATTCATATTGGAGGGATATCTATAGACTTATGCTTATTTCCTCTTTTCAACTTCTCCAACATAATATGAAATTATGTCAGTAACCTCTTTCATGACATGTCCTGACAGATCTCAAACATCCCATCGCCAATTAGGTTAAGCCTGCTGGGATAAAGATTTCATTCTGCTGTCCTATTTATACACATACATGTCTGTGTATGCCTAAGTCCTGCAAGCTTATGTGTTTGAGTTAAAAAAAAAAAGGTTTAGACTCAGGAGACAGGAACATGTGTTCGGGATCTCAAACTCAGAGTCCATCAGAACAACAGCCAAAATGCCAACTGTTTTTTTTTGTTTCTTTTTTATAGCATCTCAAAAGTTTAGTAAATTATGATGTGATGTCACAGGCTACAAATTAGTTCTATTTTCCTTTTACTGATTTCATTTCTCACGTCTTGATGTGAAGTGTATTTTTGTCAAAATAACAACCTCATGGAGTGCACATGGCGTCAAAGCATCTCTTTTCCAAAGCCCATTATGACTTTTATAACCATCATCTTAATGGTCTGATAAATGACATATTTCAGGATTTTTTCTTACAGTGCTCTGCATGGCCCAGCTCATATCCCTTTATGTTCTGAGAAAAAATTAAGCCCCAAATGAAGGCTAGAGGGCTTTATCAGACCATAACATTTGAGAGGGATCATCTGTGTACATGGCTCAGGCCTGGAGCTTCTGTACTGAGATGCAATAGCAGTTTGTACATAGAGCACTTAGACTTTTTTGTAGTAAGTGCTGTATTAATGGTTTGCTCAGATCCATTTATAAATCTCCAGCTACACTGTGTCTGCTCTATAAATGCTATTGAATATGTTGTTAAAGTGTATTAGTATTTGTTATGTCAGTGTGAAGCAACACTGTAAAATATCTGGCAATGGTTTCTACTGCTGGCATTGATATTGATTACAAATTTGCTTAAGTCAGCTACATTATTTAATAATGATATTCAACACATCAGAGTCCACTGAACATTACCCCAAATCTAATCAGCTTTTATTACCTTGCTCTAACACAATAGTGGACAGATACTCTGAACCAAACAGGTATAAGTTTGTGGAAAAACAAATGCTGTTGACATTTTTATTTTTCTGAAAAGTTAGAATTTAACAATGTATTCCTTGACACTCATTATGGAGACGGATGGCAGGCTTGATGAGAATTGCTTTCATTAGAGCTTCTGGTCTCCCCCACAGTCAATAGAGAAGCAAAACAAGACAGCAATGGGCTGTGATTCGCAGTTTGGGTTAGATCAAATATTCAAAAGAGGAATGTGAGGAGATTGCAACATATTCTAAATAGTTTTTAAGATTTCTGATTACTTTCTCTTTTCCAATTAATTTTGTTATCCATAAATTTCAATTTCAACTGATGGATATTCAGCAATTGCAGCATTTTTCAGCAAAGCAGGTTGCAATTGGATTATGTGATTTGTATCAGAATAATTTGTATGCTTGTGAAATGTAGTGCCATAGTCACAACACATGGTTTCCGACTCAATAAGTCGGAGGCCGGCCAAGGAGAGAAATTTGGGAGGTTTTTTTACAGCATTTTTTTTTGTCACTTGCTTCCTTAGTTATACTGTTGCTTGAAGAGATACTCTCTAACCTTATATCAAAGCGCATATTTTTCCAGGATTTGTAGAAACCAGGACAGAAACGTGTCAGGGAGACTGGCAGTGACATTGAAAGAACTGCTGCAATTGCTGCCAAACATCAGCTTTCTTCATCTGTTGACTATCTCCTGTATTCACCATTTGTCTGGACTAAGCTGTAGTGTTGAAAGACAGAAAAAGACATCCAGGCTGCGCTGTAGTCCTCCAAAACTGTGTGGTAGATAGTGTAACATTCTGTTGCAGACAAATATGAACTTTGAACTACAAATATAAAAATTTACACACAAAACATTCACTGTGAAACATGATAATGGGAGCATTGTACTCTGGTTTTGGTTTTCTTTACATGGAAATAGGTTTGCTTTAGTTGTGTAAAGCAAGAAATAGTTGCAATTAACATTCAAGTTTAACCAAAAAGCTCCAGGTCTTCAAGATGTAACACATCTGATTCAAATGACTTAATTACCTCCTACATGTCCAGCCAAGTTCTCCAGAGTCCAGTTATTGACCTCATTATTTGCCTCAGGTGCGATGAAGCAGAGACTCACCTACAAGATGCAAAACAGCAGCCCTTGAGAACTAGACTGGAAGACCCCCGATGTACAACACTGCTAGGTCTGATCTCAAGGATCCAGTGGTTTTAGAAGATTGCACCTACACATTATCTCTCCTCTAGGTGGAGCCACTGTTCTCCCTCTTTCTGAAGAATAGAAGAGTTTCAGTGTGCTGAAAAAAAGTCTAATGTCCATGTACAGTTGACAGGAGCAGATTTTACAGGGCTCTTTAATGCGGGGCACTGGATACAAAACCCCTTAATTCATGTGGTTTGACTCAATGTTTTGAGGCTCTCATGTACCCACTTCTTCTACTATAGAGCAGTTGTGACCACAGCAACAGCTTTATTCCCTACATGCTAAGCAGTTATACAATACATCCACAAAGCTTCATCTAGACCTCCGATGCAATCCCATCAAACTGAAGTACTGTCTATTAATTAATTCTAGGTTTCAGCAACAACAACATTATTCTGGATCTGTTTCCCCTAAATGGAAAAATAGCTGTCATGGTGAAATCAGGTATAAGCAGTGTGAAAGGTTTTCTTACAATGAATGGAAAGTAAGACATACCTAATTACAGAACTTACAAGAATCAATATTTTCAAGCCATGAGTCATTTGGAGTCTGTTTTATGATGGAACAAATTCTATTTTGAGATATTAGAAGCCAGACACACACAAAAATGCATCATATTTGCTAAATAAGATTGTGAGAAGCTGGTCATGCAAGATGACAATGATTTCATATGTACCAGTATGAAGTCTGAAACAGAATGGTAAATGGCTTGTACTTGTGTAGTGTTTATCAAGTCCATAGGACCCCAGTGTGCTGTATCTTTTTTTTTTTTTTTTTTTAAATAATAAAAAATTGCTTTTAGGGGAGTAATGTTTTGGTACACAGATCACTGCTGTGCTTTTCAGCCTTTTTTGTAACTTTAAAATTGAGATGCTATTATTGCATCATGTCTCCCAGTTCCACATCGCAGTAAATCATTGTTAAGTTTCATCGCCTGAAGAGAAAGTCAAAATGGGCCATCCTTGACACTGCACAGAGAGACAGGGAGAGCAAAATAGGAGGAAAATCCAATCAACCTGATAAATTCACCGTATTTGACAACCATAACACACCAAGAACCACTTGAAGCAAACCTGTGTGTATTACAAATGTTGTTTACTTCTGATTGTTAAATATGAAACCTTTTTCTACAGATTGTGGGTAAAATTGCCTTTTCACAGAGCGCTTTATTAGTTCATGTGGTAAATGTCAATGGGCCACCTCTGAATAACATTTGCCTTTAATAATCTAATCACATGTCTGTTCAGTGACTCTTCGAGACAGTATTTTCATGCTTTCATGGTGTTTCTGTATGCTGCCTTTTCTCATTATTGGTGAATAATGAAATATGAGGGAGGAGATATGAAGTGGATCTGTTTACTTTCTTTGTTTTCTTTTAATTTTAGAATCTACTATATTTGCATATCTGTCCGTGTTAATAAATTGTTAATTACAAGCACAATGCAAAATTTAAAATTCAAAATCAAAGATATCAAGGTGAAAACCTAACATGTGATTGCTTTTATTTATCATGTAACATATGTTATAAATTTTAAAGGTGGAAAAATCACACCTGCATGCTATTTAACAATAAATAAATATATCAAACACATTTGTATCTCTAAACAAATGTGTTTTTAGCCTGGATTTAAAGGAACTCAGTGTTTCAGCATTTTTTTTTGTTTTCTGGAAGTTTGTTCCAGATTATTGGAGGACAGAAATTGAATGCTCAGTTTGGATGCTGGGGATACAGAAAAAACTGGAAGGTTAACACGACAACAGACCACTAATTTAATTTGTTATATTGATATTGAGCCGTTCAATGAATTAACCAGCACAAATATTTTGGAGGCTAATTTGCTAGGCTAAAGCTAGCATGTTAGCTCTCATTTTTTGATAAACGTTTGATGAATTCGTTTTCTTTAGCAGTTTCCATTTAGCAAAACTTTTGAAATAGTATTTTGTCATGTTCGTCTTCATACACATACATGAATGTAGTAATATTCTATGACTCCCCACTCTGAGGGTATCTGAGCACAGCTGGTAGAGCAGGTAGCCAATCTGGAGTTTAGTTTTGTTTGGGCACAAATTGCAAAATAACCACACAGACTGAGAAGGTAATCTATTCCAATTGCAACATTGTCATGACAAGTGAAATAAAGCAGTAGCATCTTGTTTTTCTGCAAACATTAGACAAAACTAAGCAGGAAACAGGCGAGCAGAAAGGAGCAGCATTTGTCACAAACTCAGCAAGTAGCACAGATACCTTTCACTGAATGAGCGTTGTGTGTTTTTTTTCTTTCATTTTTTTCTTTTCATATATATTTTTTCTGTATATATTGTTTTCTGCGGGATGTGACCTTTTTGCTCTTCCAGATTATTTTTAGTACAAAGTGAAAGACATAAGAAACACTCATCTTCTAGCTATGCTTATGAGGGTGTGCATGTCTATGTGTATCTGACAACTTGCAATTACCTGGCTGTAATCTCAAATGTCAGGCAAGAATAAAGGCTTTTCAAAGGCTGGCATTATAATGAATATCTCCTCATTAGCTGCTGTTAAATACCACAGGTTTGACCTGTTGATCCTTATTCTTTCTGTGAATGATTTAGGAAGAGAGCGTCTGCTCTGACAGGCAGTACTTAAACACAACGATGCTTTAAAGTAAATGTCAAAGCCAGCATGCCAACATGCAAAGCTATGCAGTGAAAGTATATCATATTACCCATTTAACATAATAAAACCCAGCCAAAAATACTAATTGGCACTGAAAAGACACTACTAATCAAATGATAAACATTTGATTAGATGAAGTGAAATTACTTGAATCTTATGAAATATAAAAGTATTACACATTTTGGAAATATATTATCCACCCTGTCACAGTTTGAGATATTTGTGTATATTTTTTCAAACCATGACCTTCCTTTACGACCATGTACTCAAAGGTAAATGACATAAGGACTAAAAGATCTAAAAAAAGGCCTCTTTCTCAGTTTATTGATTTCCATGTCTCTCTTTTTCACTCATCAGTAGGTAAATTCCTTTTGCATTACGGACAAAGGCTCTTTTATTTGCTTGTGTGCTATATGACATGTCCCCTCGGGTATTTTTCAGTTAATATTATTCTGCTCATTGCCAGTTCTGTCATGCCGTTCCCTTTTCTTTTAGCACACTGTGCAATTCTTTCATAAATGTTTACACTCAAGACATGTCACCAATACATTTTTTAAACCTTCCTTCATAAAATATGAAGCATAAAACACTAATATTTTTTATTGTAATCACATAAGTTGAGCTTTTCAGGATAAAAAAAAAGAAAAGAAAAACGGAACCAAATCTCCAGTGTGAGTCCAGTGCAGGGTTGTGCACTCAGTCCATTGCTGTTCTCACTGTGAAAACATAATTGTGAATCCAAACATGAGGTACACCTTTTTACTAAATTTGCTGGTGTAGAGGGGTGAAAAACAAGTTATTAATAAATAAAAACAGTAAGTAAGAAAATAGGCACCCCAACATAATTTTTTATTTTGTATCTTTTAATTTCTCGTTGTAATAAGTTCTTCAGTGTTAATTTAGTAGTGTTGGTCATTTTTTAGAAGAATTATTTACAGAAAATGCGGATCTACGCACAAAGTTTGTGCTTTTTGTCAGATGTGCAGTAATAAAATAAAAACAGGCAGAAGATCAGTGCATCTCACTTTGTTCTCCAGACTTTATTGTTAAAATCAATGAAAAAAAAAAAAGACAGGAAGGAGAAAAAATAAATTGGAAGGCGTGAAAGGCAGATGGTGGTTTTGGCTGATGGACAGTGTCTTGGATCAATCCTCTAAGGACTGAAAAGATTAATGTTTCGGCCTGCCTTCATTTGAGCCTCTTGAAATAAGCTCCCCTTGAAGTCAATTCCCAGCTTTTCGGGAAGTCGTTGTAGATCATAAACTCATTTTTGAACCTGTATTTTAAAGTGATCCCTTTTTGCTCTGTATCTGTTTCCTGCAAATTCCAGCACATGCAACGGGATGTTCTTCAGTTTTCCTTCCCAGATTATTTCACACTTTTGTTGCTGACTGATCTTTAGTGGTGTCAGTAATGATGGCCATCGATGTGGCTCAGCTGCACATGCCGAGATGCGTGATTAGCGCCCACACAACAACAACACTTCCATCAAAATGCCACTATCTGCATTTACTCCCGCCACATCCAGAGCTTTAGATGTGCCTGTTGATACCACAGCAAATAAACAACAACCTGAGCAGGGCAGAGATACAACAAATAACCCAATACAATGCCCCTATAACTTATGATAACCACAGCAATATCCTGCAGTCATGCTTAGACGTGGCAGTATTGATTTGACGAGGGAGAAAAACAAATCTGAAAGACACACTCTTCAGTTATTTTCTTTGAGCAGACGGCTTGAAGAAGGAGCACAGAAGATCTATCAAAGAGATTTGTTCTATCTAGAGGCACATATCTCACAAAGAAAGAGAGAAAGAAAAGAGAGAGAGAGAGAGAGAGAGAGAGAGAGAGAGAGAGAGAGAGAGAGAGAGAGAGAGAGAGAGAGAGAGAGAG
>CAEFZY010026434.1:0-59136 GCA_903066815.1 Brachyrhaphis roseni
AAAAAATAATAAAAATAAAAGAAAAAAAAAAAAGACAAAAAAAGAAAAAAGAGGGGGTGGGGGGGGGGGGGGGGGGGGGGGGGGGGGGGGGGGGGGGGGGGGGGGGGGGGGGGCCTCACTAGTTGATTTTTTGAAGGAAAAAAAAGTTGTTAAGTTAGCAACCGTGCTGTCTCTGGTCTTGACTACAGCCCTGCTTATCTTCCTATGCTCATCCCCTCACTTGGCCAAGCCACTCAGTATCTCTTTGCACCAAAATTTTTCAGATATTGACTGCTTATGCCTTCACAGGGGCTTTATTTACACGTCTATACCAATATAATCGTTATTTGGATACAGAATTCAATCAGCTAGAAATCAATGGATTTTTCCATAGACCCCATTGAACCTGAAAGTAAAGATTCTTTATGAATCACTTTCCTATATGCAAAGCTCTATTCTTTAGCTTCATCACTAGATGAAGCTTGAGAGGACCTTTCTGATGATCTTTGCTTATCCAAATAGCTGCACACATTACCCATACAGGAAGCAAGATATACCACTGTCTTCATTGTGCAGCAACAGATTCTTTCTACTGTATGTTGCTACACAACCAGGCTTCAGCTTAAACTTTGCTGTAGTGGCCTCTTGTGGTTTAAGACATCCGTGTCCTGTGGGACATAATTAGTGGATCCATGCAGAGGCTCCTTTATTCATTTCTCGCTTCTCCTGAATACTTTCCTGTGAGTTAGCACTGACAAATGTTCTGACAAAGCATGCAAAGTGCCCCAGATTCACTGTTTTCTAGATTTTCCTCTTAATCATATTCATACTAAAAATATAGGCCACAAGCTTTTCGAGAAGCAAAGCAGAGATAAAATGTACATTTAGTTATTAAAATGTACATTTAGTTATTTGTCTGCTTTTTTGTGTGTGTGCAAATATAGAAACTGTTTTAAATTTAAAAAATCACTTTGGAGATTATTATGTTTCTTCCTCTGTCTAGACCCTGTGTCATACTACAATCCTCTACATATAGCCGTTTTAAGGAACAGGCCAAACATGGTGAGGCTGCTGGTTGGACATGGAGCGGACATTGAAAAGAGGGACAGGGTGAATTTAAGTCTTGCTTTCTCCCAATTCATCACCTTCCTGAATCTGCATCATGGTGAATAAACAGCATCTACTACACATCTGCAGATCCACGAGAGCAGTCCCTTGGACCTCGCAAGTGAAGAGTTGGAGAGACTGCCTTCCCTGATCACATTGCTGGACCTTGGTGCTGATGCAAATTCAAGGGACAAACATGGTATGTTGGACTGCCTTGCTGAAGCACATCAGCTCATACATCCATTTGCTCTAAAGTGTTATTCCTTTGGTCTCTTTCATTAAAGGGAAAACGCCTTTGCTCCACGCATTAGCAAGCAGCGATGGACTGACCGTGCACAACACAGAGAACATCCGACTTTTACTGGAGAGAGGTACTGCTGACTCTTAAATGGTCTCCAGCTTCTCCGTCTGTTCTTCTTTGGTTGGTCAATTGTTAACTCAAACTTCAAATGCTACAAGTGTAATTAACTTAATCTAATCTGATCAAAGCATTGGATGTGGGTTTTGATCAAGGCTTTCTTTAAATGATCAGAGCCCTTAAAGAAACTCAGCCTCTGATGCTTGTCTACTGTCTGGTATTTTATGCATATAAAATGTGCCACTTGTTTTTGTGCACAAAACTGTTCTGGAAGCCATCCATATTGTTTTGAATTTATATCACCCATTTAGAAATGGGTGATATAAACAATATATATATATATATATATATATATTGCTAACAAAAAAACCAACGATAAAAATATATTTCCAAGTTCATTTCTGTGACTTCTATTGAAGTCCCACAGACACTTCTCTTAAGAAAGTACATACCCACTTTTTAATAGGCTTCTTCTGGACAAAAGGGACATGAACTGAACACTGTAACTGTTATTGATATTTATTGATGCTTTCATGGAACAAACAGGGGAGTAAACAGTAAAAATAACAGTTTTGACTTTACAGCCAGTTTTGAGGTTTTTAAACATCATTAATTGGAATTTATTGTTTCCATAATAAATCAAAACTATAATAAGACATTCTTTACAATAATAATAAATATTAGAAAAATCATCCATTCTTCGCTGTCAAGAACAGCTGATGCTTCACCAGGTAGAACTTAGTCACAGTACCAATAAAGACCACAAAATTGTGATTAAACCTGGTGATTTAGTGCATGCTAAAGCTGTTCAGGACCCTTATACAACCAGCATGATGGCATAGCTTCAACAACAACCTACCTGATGTAGAACATTCTGTCCAACTTGGTTGTTATTGAAACAGTTCGTTCTGATCAGTGACACTCCTGCAGACACGAGGCAGAGACACACATCTTTTATTATCTAGAGCAAAACTCACAGTCGATTGTACAAAATGGGTCAAAATACAATCTCGCGAAGTAGTTTCAAAGTTCTGAGAATCTTGCAGAACAAACTTCTAATCATTTTCCTGGGAGAAATTCTTTGACTCCACCGCACAACGGCTGAGGGGGAGCACAAGTCTCCGCGATGATTGTTCAGCCTCCAGAAGAAAATTAAAACCGCCATCAGGGGTCGTCTGAGGCAGCGTTACAAAAGCTAAGAAAAAAAAAAACAATTGCTTCTGCAGCTGACTCCCCTGATTATTCACAAGCCGGCAGCCTCTTTAAATCCTTGAGGATCAGGAGGAAGGTTTGGGTTCAGCTTAGGTAACGGCAGCTCATCTAAGTAAGTTTCAGATATTTCCTATTAAGAGTTTGTTTAATCTCTGTTGTAATTTTTTCATATTTTGTGTTTGAACTCCGTATATCCGAAATCAGAAGAAGGTAATGGAACAATATGAAACATATTTCGCTGTCTTATAATTAATAAAACCATGCTGGTGTTAAGAAATGTTTGCTGAAAACAACTTAATCCACCTTTAGGAACTTTGTATGAAATAAAAACTATGTAGCCGCCAAATGCATGAACCTAACTGATTATCGGTATTAGCAGAGGTTTGTGTTATTTCTTCCAAACAGCCCAAGAAAACAATAAGTTAATACAAGAAATAATTACTTTAATTTGTTTTATCTAACTTTTTTTAGTCATGCAGTATGAACATTTTTTAATTTTCTTACATTGCAACCTCATGTTAGAGCATAACTATGAAGTAGAGCAGAACAGACTTATGGGTTTTACTTATTTATTTTTTTACTAGAAGTGTAATCTGAAAAAATTACAAATTAATGACCAGAGATGGTATCCATTCAGTCTGAGCTTGAGCTATGTGCAAAAAATTCTGATCCTGTAGAGATATACTCCAAAACACTTGTAGCTATATATAGTATGCAGCAATCAGTGGTTCTCCAAAGTATAGGCTCAAGAGGGCTGACTGCCGATGCACACCACTCTTAAGGGTTTTTTTAAGTGTTGCAAAATATCTGGCAAACCACGCATCCTTTCTTTCTTTCACTTCACAGTTGCGATTTAATTTATTTCGGTTTGTCACATGAAAGGGCAATAAAATGCGATGAGGTTTTATAGATGTAAGAATACGTTTGGGGTTTATGTATTTTTATCTGTTTGTTGTTGCTGTATCCCTCGTCTCAAGGGGCCGACGTCAACGCTGCCACTGTAGACGGCGAAACGGTGGAGTCGTCCTTGGTGTTCCTGGTGAAGGAGGCTCTGGACGCCAGCGCTGAGGATGCCGCTGAGATCGGTAAATTCTGCCTCAAAGCCACGCAGCTCCTACTGTCCCACGGGGTGGACCCCAGCTGCTGCCTGAACGAGGACGGCGATTCCTCGCTGACACAGACGAGTCTGGAGCACTTCGACTTGCTCTTTCCTCTGGCCGTGCTCCTGATCCAGAGCGGAGCCTCTCTGGTCTGCTCCCACCACAGTTCCTCCTGTTGGTCGGGTTACAGCCTGCTCTTCCAGAGGCTTCAAACCGCCCTGCTGCGCTGCACCGATCAGAGTCACGCCGCTGAGCTCTTAGAGCAAGCGGAGATGTTGCTGGACTTGGCGAGGGTAAATGTCCCAAAGCTGAATCTGCCTTCGAGGGTGGAGCTCCCTGTGGCCAACCTGGACTCTCACCCGTACGCTCAGGCTCTAATAGGCCTGCACAATCGCGTGGTGGAGCGTGAAGGAAGCCCCCCGCCTCTACGTTGCCTTTGTAGGACCTTCATAAGGAGCTTCCTACAGCCCTGGCCACTGGTGGACAGAGTAAAAGCATTGCCTTTACCAGACAGACTGAAAGAGTTTCTGCTTCCGGAGCTCACCTACACCCCAAAGGCTGGCTGGGCCTGCTTCAAACCCCAACATACCCCGGGTTAATACAAAGTAATTATTCTGAAATGAAATTGTAAATTTAGCTGTTATAGTTGGAAATTAAACAAAAAGTGACAAAACCTTAATGCCTTTTTTGTTCTAAAATTTTTTTTCTTTTCCCCTGCCTCCCAACCCCTTATTTTTTTTACATTGAAATACTGATATTTTTACAAATTTTTTTTGTTCGTACAGCTAAATGTAAATAATTTAAAATGCTTCAGTACAAAATGAAACCACGTGATGGCAGTGTTGAATCACAGCAGCACAAGCAATGATCTAAGATTTTAATTTTTTTTCTTTGTCCATTAAACTTGTTCCATTTGAGTAGAATCCATCTATATCTTCTGGCCTTTTTGTGGCGATGCTGTGTTGTGTAATTTATATACGTTTTTCCATATCATATTGGAATAAAAATAAAAAAAATGTGATCAACACTTTTCTATTGGCTTGTTTTTACACTTCATTGCATTCTGTAAAGACTGCTCCTGCCTCTAATTTTCCAGTAAGTGGCAGTATAGCGCCGGATAGGAGTGCTGCACTCAGGCTACCTGCACAAGGGGAATAATTAATGCCATGTATGTACCACATGGTTGTGCTCATACACCAAACCTCAGAATAGCTGCTAAATAAAGCGGCGCGAGTTAAAGGCAGCAGCACAGCAGGAAGAGTCTGCCTTTTGTAGCTTTGACATAATGTGGCTGCTGAAGTAGAAAGCTTTACCAAGCATTCCTAATGTTTCTGATTAAATTCAGATGAATTCTCCTCTTTCCCTCACACTCAGCTTGCTCAACACTGCTTCAGCAAGAGAAACGCATGAAAAATAGAATAAATAAAACCGCACTACGACGGTATAGGAGGGACCATAGGATACACATGTGTTCATGTATAAGTGTACGTGTGCCGACTAAACTAAATAGGACATTGTGTGTTATACAACTAACCCCTTCCTGACATTGCTGAAGCTGGAGTGGCTCCAAGGCTTGCAGGCGCTCCAGCTCCTCTTGGTTATCTAGGTCACAGCCTCTGAGGAGAAGAGCCTCAGCAGCAGCAGCAGAGAGCTGCATGACACACGCTTCACTCTCCTGTCCGTCTGAATCTGCCTGCATGCTCTTGACAAAACCTCAACGCTGGCCCTGGTCGGACGAGGGAGGGAGGGAAGATGGGAGGCGGTTGAAGGAGGAAGAAGAGAGAAAGAGAGAGAGAGAGAGAGAAAAAAACATTAGAGATACACGGACAGGATGCGTGGAACGGTTGAGAGAGTGCGCTCACAGAGGACATATGAAAGAAAGCACCATTGGTTTAGATGTACACCATACATTAGCTGCGGGAGCATAATCCTGACCACGCAGATGTGCACAGCAGTGACAGAAACAAGCCTCTTCCACGGTCTTCAATCCCTGCTAGTGGAAGGTGATGGAACAGAGATAGTGGGGGGAGGGCTAAGCCAGTAACTCTCCATCCAACGTTTATTGGAAAAACAGTGCGAGTGAAGCTCTGTACTGAAATTAGTTATTGATCTATCCTCTCCCTGAAGCCCGTGGGTCTTTCCCAGCACACCTGCTTATTCTCTGATAGCCTTTTCTCTTACCGTTATATACCAAGGGTCTCTGAGGGCTTGTACTTTGTTTAGTATTTTGTACCATATCTGGTTAATTTGTCCAAAGTAGTTTAAAAATTGTTTTAATATAAGATTGTAATAATAGCGAAGTGTTAACCAGACAGGTTGAAATGCAAAGCTTTAGAACAATGTAAAATTGCTGAAGGAAAATAAAAATAACTATTTGTTTTTATAATTGAACAATGATCATTATGAATCCTTATCATTCATAATGATCCATCTGTTTCATTATGAAACAGATGAATCACAATCAGCTCAGAAGAGGTTAAGGAATTCAACAACACTTTCTTGTGAAGCAAACGGCCTTGGCTGCTACGCCTCTCTAAAAAAAGAAAGGCTCCACCCTAAGTCAGACTTCAGGAAGGACTTAGTGGGGCTGTAGCCCAGGGCCCCCAGGTTCTGGGTGGCCCAAATCTGTTTTCTTGTTTGTTTGTTTTTTTAATGAACAGATGTTTTGAAAAATTCTAAGTCCATATCGGTCTGAGATATTTTGGGACTGCATTACATCACCACATACTCGCTGAGCATATTTACGGTACTACATCCGTCTGTCCATTGTCTCATCCTCCTTTTGTTTGCAGTCGGTGCCCATCTCCACCGGTCTTAAAAGAGTTTGCTAATTTTTTGAACATATGAAAATATTTCTTGAAATGAAAGTGGATTTATAAGGAATTGTTTGGAAATAAATACGAAAATCATATTCAATACAGATTATGTTGATTTGTATGCATAAATTAAACAGTTGTAGTATCTACTCAAATTTCTTATGTCAAATTTTGGAATGGATGTGCCTCTGATAATTGGTTACAGAAAGGATTGAGCTCCCCAAAAGTCCTGGTGCTCATGAAAAGTGGGTCATGTTTTCAAAGCGAAGACGGCAGACTTTTGTTTTGTTACATTCAAAACAATGTTTTTGTCACAATTATAAAACATTTGAACATCATGGTAAGGAAGGAAGAAATAACCTAAAGTTGAGGGACTAAGATAGTTTATCCCATAGCGACAACTGAAAACTGACAATCACCAGCCACTCCAGCTGGACCAGGTGCTGGTTCTGAGTAAGTAAGAAAATTTGTTGTTTACAGTTAAAATATGTCCCGCTCTGTGCAAACGCCTGTTCTGCTTGTTTACTCAAGATGATCGACCGTAGAAGCAACTTCTTTTTCTCTCAGTGTCTGAGAGGAATAACAGATTTTATCAGTATCTTAATTTCCCTTCCACTAATCGCATGTGTGGAAATGATTTGGAGTGACATTTAAAGTCTAAATAGCACGCTTTTGAGAAAAATTAACTTCAACAGACTTTCAGAGTTCAAAAGCCGTGACAGACTGGGTGTTTGGACTAACAGTTTGACAGCTAGATTGCTGTGTTGGAGTGAAACAACTCAAATGCAGACTGATTGTACTGGCAAGATTGAGACTTTCAGCAGCTTTTATTCACTTTTGCCATCTTTCACTAAAATATTTTGGTGGCACAGTTAGTTGGAGTAAAGGGAGTGCTGGCACATGCCATTGCAAATCAGATTATCCTACCAGACTGCTGCTAGAATTTTAGCTTAGGTTTTTATTCACCACTGTGGCCAATTACGGGCATACTCAGTTCATAACACTTAAAAATATGGGCAGGGTGCTGGTTTGCTGCGTCTCCAAGCTACTGCTCTGTGACAACATTTCTCCTGATATTTTTCCTTGCCAGTCCAAATTTCTGTGTACATCATCACTCACAGTTGAGCTGGAAATTTGATCCATGTTAGACAGTGGTGTTTTATTTCTATTCAGTCTCAGAAAGAAGTCAAGGATGGAGAATCAACAGTGTCTTTCACAGGTTAAATAGAAGTTTTCCCTGTTCTTTACAGTTATATAAAGTATTGTGTGCATACTATAGGTATTCAGCCCCTGAGTCAAAAATTTGTAGCACTGTTTTCAGCAATTAAAGCTCTGTGAGCTTTGAACATCTAAAGACTGGCAATTTTGTCAATTTTTTTGCAAAATATCTCAAACATAGATTGGATGATCACCTGTCAAGTCATTCCACAAATTCTCAATTGGATTTGACTGGGCCGTTCTAATACATTCATATTGTAGCTCCGGGGTCATTGTCTGCCAGGGGTGAGCTCCTGGCCCAGTCTAACATCTACTCCAGGCTTTAACTGTTTGTTTTTTCAGTTCTCTGTATTACCATGCATGTTTGCATCAACTCTGACCAGCCTCCTTGGGCCTGCTTCAGTATGAGTCTGAATAATGTGTCCAGTGGTATGGGCAGTGGGCTTTTTTTTCCTGTTAGCCAAGCAGTTCGGTTTTGGTCACATCTGACCGGTCACCTTCATTTACAGGTTTGCTGTGTTCCCAGCATAGCTTGTGGCAAAATAGGACATTTTTGTCATCCTCTCAGAAATGGCTTTCTTCTCATCTGATTGGAGTTGTTCAAGGGGAAAGTGTAGATCTCTACGGCTCCTCCAGAGTTACCATGTGCCTCAAGATGCATCACTACTTAATCCTCTTCTTGCCTGACTTGTCAGTGTAGGAGGAGAGCCATGCCACAGTTTCCATTTTTGGATAGTGGACCTGAATAGTGCTTTGTGAGATGTTCAAAGCTTGAGACAATATTTTCTAAACTTAAATGTCTCTTAAGCTTCTCCACAACTGTATCCCTGACCACTCAGGAGTGTTACTTGGTCTTCATGAGGCTGTTCCTTAACAAATATCTGATGCCTTCACAGAGCCACTAGATTTATTTAGATTCCACATAAGTGGACTCTACTGGCAAATAAGAGACCTTCAGAATAGGTTGCACAGGATTTTGTTTAGGGTGTCAGAGTCGAGGTGCTAAATACACATGCATAGATTTTTTTTTTTTAAGCTGTGTGTATCATGCTTCTTTTCCTTCATAATTGTGGACTACTTCATATTTTATCACCAGCACCCCAAAATATAGATTGTGGTGTATGGTTAAATTTGACCAAATGTGGAAAGGTTCAAGAGGTATGAATATTTTTGCAAAGGACTTTAGATTTGTGTAAAGTGAACCAATGGTATTTGTGGGGGTTAGAGGTCACAATTGCCCTCAAATAACTGAAATCTCCACAACCATGAGGTTCAAAAATGCTTAAAGTGCTTTTGTTGATAGTTCAAAAAGCAAATGTATCTTAGTATGAATTAATACACGCATTGAAAACCCGTTTTAACACTGTCACTAGCTAGCGTCCACATTCTTCCTTTTCTCCATTCTTGAGGTTACGGCCAAACAGCATCAAGGAAAATGAATGGCACTCCTGGCTGCTTTGCAAATACCAGCCAGTAGTTCATCCAGTAGCATAGCACCTAAGTGTTTCACCTTCCCAAGCTGCATTTTCTTTCTTATATTTCAGATATGCTCTACAATAGATCCACCAATTGATTAATTTTCTGCAAATAATTAGGAGTTACATTCCACAGAAAAATCCATGAATAGGCAAATCTGCGAATAGTGAACCATAAATGGGCAGGGTCCACTGTAATGTTTGTGGCTAAAACAGATTCAGAACATTTTCATGAACAAATTAGGAAGAGCAAAATCCAAAAGCAATTTTTTTTAATGACACAAGTCGTAAAAAGAAACATAGTCAAAACTTTGAAGTTTTAATTAATCTTATATTCCTCAAAGTTTTTCAAGAACTATTAGATAGCATGTTTCCCACCAAGGGAAACAAGTGTAAAAAAAAATAGTAATACATTATCTGCTGAAATTATATTTAAAAAAAAGCATCCTGCTGATTTTCCTCTATCTCTTTAGGAAGTGTGAGTTCCTCGTACGGCCCTGACCTTTTCATTCACAACTCCATCAACTACCGAAAGGCTCGACGTTTTATTCAGGGCCTTTTTTTACCCCCCTTCTCCTCTGAGTGCCGCCCGTGCAGAGGGTGCATCTCTCTGTCTTTCTCTAGACATTGTCTAGACACGGGATAATTGCAGACATCACCGAACACTCAGCTGCTGCCAGGAACCCCATGGGAGTTGAGGTGGACTTCGAAAGGAGTCAACCATCAGTCAGTGAAGGGGCTCGCAGAACCCCTCAAAGACAGTGTTCATGCTTTTTACTACTTACTGTATGTTTTGGATTTAAATGCAAGGAAGGAGGAAAAGAAACTGAGAAATGCGTAGCTACAGATGGGGTGACTTCATGCGAAAAAAATGTCCCCCGTTCCTTTCTTTTGCCGCTCCTGCGTTCGATGGAGCAAAAACGAGCGGCCGCTAGCACGTATTCTTCACATCTACCAGCTTCCACGTGTTTTATCTTCTAGAAAATTGCTGTTTTGGGTGAGAGCCTTAAGAAACATTTTGACTGGGTGTGGAGAAGTGCGTGTGTGTGTGCGTTTGGAGAGGGTGGGAGGGGGGTGGTTTCTGAGAGACGTGTCGCAGGCTGCTGGGTTCAGCTAGAGCGCAAACTAATCTCAGAGTGGGGGTGGAGAGGATGCAGAATAACTGAATCTTGTTGGGGCAGGCCACCTTCTCATTCTGCTCCAGGTGTCTTTTCCTGCTTTGGCTTGACAAATACCGGCTGCTGTTCTCACCAGTCGCTACAGGTTTACTCTCTGTCACATGCTTAGATAAGAGACTTTTGAAGATTTGTTTAGTAAACCTCCACATATTTCCAAACCCTACAATTACTGCGTATCATTTATCAAAACTTTTAAATGTCGTACTAGTCTAAAAGTGTCTTTATCGGTTTGCTTAAACGGGCTTGTTTAGTTTTTGGTTTTGTTCTTTTAACCAGACTCGAAAAGTAAAGTCACTCTCTCTTTACAGTCTTGATTTCTAAGTGGAACAAGGAAATGTAAAAACTCTCTACCCTGATTCCTGTTTTAGAACTTCAGAAAGTCCACCATCCTCCACATCCCTGCTACTGACGCCATTTCACTGAAATTCCAGACAACTGGCGCCTGAGCTTTGCCTCCAAGAAGGACATGATGAATAGGACACACCCTTGGTATGCTGGTGAATGGCAGAATATATAGCACACACTGCAGTGAAACAGCCTAGATTCATTACAGCCTCCAGACCTAGCTCCCAGCTCTTTTCTCTCTCCCTCTCTCTCTCTCTCTGTCTTTTGCTTTTTTCTCCCCCTCGTGTTTCACGCAGCTCGCTTCGCCTGCTTCTTTTGAAACAGAGAGCCTCTGAATCTGAGTGAAATACTCTGAGGCACCAGCAAGGCGAGCTACAGCTCTTTTCCAGAGCTGCTGGTTCCTGATCCACCTCTTTGTTGTGGTCTATGCATGCCTTCCCTGGTCACGTGACGCCGTCTCCATGGCAACCCCGGTTTGAGTAATCATTTGCGTTACGACCTTTATTCCCTTGAGGAAAGGGGAAGGGAGGGAGGGGAGTGAGTCTGAGCCTGTAGAAAGAGGGAGCAGGAGCAAAAAGAAAAGGCAGGCAGAAGGGGAGCGGTGGAGAGGCACAGGGAAGGAAAAATAGGCAAAAAAACGAGTTTACGGAAAAAAAATGTTGCCCTGTTTTGCCTCCGTGTTCTGAGTTTTATCTTTATGTCTGAATATTTTAGCCCAGATTGACTCCAAGTATTCAAACAGTCTTCTACTCAGAGCTGCACTCATTGCTTTGTTTTTACCATGTCTTGCTATCTTTTGTAGTGTGAATCACTCTGTGACTAAGTCAGGCTAGCTTTAAGCGAGATCTGGCATGTATGCTTCATTAAAACTTTCAAACACACCAACACACACATCCTTGTACTTCTATCGGTCCGAGAACTTTGTTTTGACTTCGGATCATTTTAGTTGAGGCATTAATGCCTTACCCAGACATTTTCCCTAGCCCTAGCTGTTAATAGATGCTTAACCCTAACCTTAACCAAATCTTAATTCACACCATAGCTCTAATCCTAACTAGTATTCAAACAAATTCAAGGACCAAAAAAATGTCCCCACTTTTCACAAATGACCTCCATTTTTAGGGGAAAATGCCTAGAATGGTCCTGACATACACACGCACATACACACACACTTTTACATTGACTTCCATTTGTTTTTCATTCATATTTATAGCCTGACCCTTATGAACTTAACCATATTAAAGTACATTACTAACCCTAACTCTAACCAAGTTCACACCTTAGTCCCAAATCTAACTGTAGCCCAAAAACAGCCCCTCTTCTGATGGGGCCCGGGCTCTGGACCCTGTAAATAGCAGTCAACCTATTATTTGTTGGAAAAATGGCCCTTTCATTGTATGAACTACAAGACTGCAAGCACTCACATATACGCTTGTTAGGACATCATATTGACTGTATACCCTCATTTGTCCTTATCTGTAACCCTGTAATAGTACACTTACTTAAGGTAAGTTTAACTTACCTTAAGTTAAACTTTATTCACACCTTAATCCTAACCCTAATGCATCACCCTAAAGAGAGTAGCCCACCACATTAGGACTGGGCTTTGACCACCTTAAAGTCTATAGGTCGTCAGAGGAAGAATTAACAAGTACACCGGCTCGTAAGTTTGGAGATCCTTGTTACATTGCATTGCCTTTTGTCCCTTTAATTATTAACATTACACATCTAATCTTAGCCTAAGCTTAATTCACACTTTAGCCCTAGCTTTAATCCTTAACCTGAAAATTATATTCCACTGCATTAGCACCAGGCTTGGTCCCCAGAAGGCCTATCGTTCTTAAGAAAGTAGCTTATTATACCCCAAAATGTCCTAGAGAAGGAGGAATAAGAACAAGTACACACACACACACACACACACCTCCCCTTCATTTCTTCTTGGAGGCAAAGCAGCACTGTGCCACATGTGCAAGTCTCAGCAGAAACAGATTCTGTATGTTCCTGTTTCTCGCTCTCCCGGCTGCGTTGTCATGGTTACCCAGCCAGTCCAACCAAGGCACGCAGCCCTTCCTGTCTCTTTCTCTCTTGCTCTCTCCACCGTTGGGTGATTCAACCCATCAGTTGGGTTGTGTCATCTCCTAGATGAAGTCTGCTGCTCCCACGTCTCCTCAGCTAGAGTTTGCATTCTGGTTTGTTTTAAAAACAAAAAATACAGGATCTGTATGCATTTTGCAGCTAATGGGTGGATGTGCTGGTTTCTTTGACCATATATTGAGTGAGGGAAGGGGTTGTTGGGAGTGTAGGGGGGGAGTGGGTTCTAAATTGACAGAAGGTGGGCTTGACTAAGGTGGGGGTACTGGTGATAGACACGTTATTGGGGTGGGGGTCTGTGGTGCTGCTGGTGGAGGTGGTGCCGGCTGCTTCCAGGTGCCTGTGACTGGGGCTGCATATGAATAAGGGGGCCCTGGTTCTCCCGAGATGGCGACTGGGGAGAGGGAGAGAGAGAGCGAGCTGCTAAAACCAGAGACCAGCAGAGCCTGGCTGGATGAGAAGGGCCCCCACAAGCTGCTGACAGGAGCTGGAGCTAGCCATCTCGTTAATTAGTGTTTTTTCTTACTCTTGCAGCAGCAGCGAATGGGGGAGTGGGTTAGAAAGGGATGTGGGGGTGGTATATGACTCACAGACACAGTATGGTTTATTCATGATGGAGGAAGGGTGTGTGTGTGTGTGTCTGCGTGGAGAAGAGTGTGCTAGAGAGAGAGTGGGAAAGAGAGAGGAAACAGGCATGTTATTTGCGCACAGTTGTGTGTACGTGTGCGTGTTTTGTGATGGCACATTATTGATTGGCATCAAGCCATGATATTATTATTTTGAACATAAAACCATTGTGCTTATTCTTATTTTCCTTTTGAGTTTTTCTCTTAAAACTTTCCATAAATGGGGTTTCCTTCCGTTCGAACCTAGATGGACATCTATACCTACTTTGCGTGTTATTTCTGTTTCCATTGTTACCGAGGCGTTATTGATCGCTTGCTTTTGAGGCCTGTCTGGGAGGGTCTGCGCTGATGAAATAGGTTTGGGGTGCATCTCTCATAGGTGACCTGACCTTGTCTTCCCTATCTCAGCTCCCGACAGTGATCCTCGTCCCTTTGAGGGATGCGCAGGATCAATAGATTGGTCTTCCACACACACCAGACACCCATTACTCCCCATCCTGGTGTAGGCAGGGCTGCTGCTGCTGCTGCTGCTGCTGCTGCTGCAGTGTGCAGAACATTCCAGAAGAGGCAGATCGTTCTCTCCACACCACACCAGGAATACGATAGCTTCTAGGTGTTTGTCTGTTTTTTGCCAGGTTTAAGAGGAGTTTACATTACAGCTCTGGTTAAGTCTAATTGTCTCCTCCTATCATTAGTGACAGCCATGACCTCTGCTCATTGGCATATCTGCATTCTGCCTGCACTGCAGAGCCTCCACCACACCACTCGGAGCGTTCTCTCTCCCAAGAGCGGCAGGGCCCATGCCTCATAAATACAAACACAATCTCTCCTACACCTCCTGACTGCAGGACAGGGTTCCACACATATCTGCCCGTGGAGCTCAGCCCATTTGCATACATATTAAAGTGACGCCTCGGAAAAAAGGAAGAGAGAGAAAGAAGGGGGATGAGGGGGGGAGTGAGGGGGTGCGGCGGTTGTGGTGGGGAGATGAGGGAGCGGGTATATGCAAACAAGGCTTTCATCTAATATGCAAGAAGCGGCATCGCTCTGGCATAAATCTGCATCTGAGCTCCGGCAAAGAGAGCAGAACCCATTTGACAGTAAATGGGTTCGGGATGACTGTCAGAAGCACAGAGGAACATTGTGTTACCCCACGTACGGAGAACAGCGCTGATTGATCAGGCTGGCATGTCACTTATGGTGTGAACTACAAGGTTGCAACAAAACATGCAAAAATACAAGTAATTATCACAAAAAAATATGTTGGAGTGTATTAGAACAATTTACAAGACTTCCTAAAACTTTTAGGGTACTATTTGGTTTTTCTACTTTGTTGGGAACATAGAATGCTTAGTGACCTTCATAGAGCCTGATGGAAACAGTGTCTTAACTCTCTAAAGACCCTATTGGGCTTTTTCACATTGTTTCCAGCTTTTTATCCAAAGCTTGGCTAATCAGTGGCTGCTGGCTGTAGTTTCATATTTATATATCATAATAGTCCTCTTAGTACAAAGAGACTGATATTGTCAGTTTGTGTGAGGTAGCTGTAATGACGGGAACTACGGCTAGGAATAGTTTTCCTTACAGCATGAAAAACAATTGAAATAAACCAAAATTTAAAGCAGAAATTAGTGCAATTAAAACTCTAAAGATATTTGTTGCATTATTTATTCATATACTAGTTCAAAAACTATTGGAAAAAATTGCTCATAAGAAAAAATATTAGCCCCTTTTATGATTTCTTCTGTTTTTGCTTTTCCACCAAAGTAATTTTTTAGAGATCATCGAGCAAACATTAAACCTAATATTGATAATAGCAAATAATTATCAACCAGGTAAATAGAATAGCTATATATTTCATTTCATATCAATGTGACTCTATATGAAAAAATAATCACCTCCTGAAACCTATTTATTCCACCAAGCATTTGTGAAAACTTGCAATGACTATTATATGTGGCTGTGGTGGAATTTTAGCCCATTTTTTGGGAGAATGGTTTAAAGTTCATCACAACAGGAGTTTTTCTGAAGCATGAGCCTCCTGTTTAAAGTCATATCGCAGGATCTCGATCTAGTTTAAGACTCGACTTAGACTAGGCTACTCATCACCTACTGCCAGACACTCAGGTTGAAATAAAGCAGTCCATGCCACCACTCTACCATGTTTTGATATTGGTATTATGTCATTTTCTGGATAGGTGTGTTGCTCCAATCCCAAACGTAACAGGATGAACACCTTTAACGTTTCCGAAAAGTATTGCGGATCATCAAGATGTTTTTAGAAAATGCGTGAGAGGCCTTTGTATTGATTTGCCAGCAGTAGTTTTGGTCTGGTATTTATCCCATGGCTGCAATGTTTGCCCATCCTCTTTCTGATTGTTGAATCATAAAAAACAGTGACCTGAGGGAGGTGAAATCTGCGGAACATTAGATGTTGCTTTGGATTCTCTCATGCTCTGTTGTATAAGTTGTCATTGTTCTTACTTTTGGTAGATTAGCCACTCCTAGGAGAGTTCACCACTGTTCCATGTTTTCTCCATTTGTGGGTAATGACTCTCACTGTGGATCACTGGAGCCCCAAATTCTTAGAAATGGGTTTTGTAACCCTTTCAAGAATGATGTATGTCACTGGCATTGTTTCTTATGTGTTTTCAAACTCCTTTAGATCAGTTCTTACTGTGCTGCTTTTTAACATCCTTCAGCCTTCTTCATTTTACCAGACAATTTTGACTTAAGGAATTTCCTGATTCTACAGGGCAGACAGTTTTCTGGACTGGGAGTGGCTACTGAAAGAAAAACAGAAAATGTGTTTTAGAAGTAGAGCTAGCTACTAGTATTTTAAGGTCGGTAGATATGATTTTCTTTTTCATCAATAAATAAAATCACCATTTGACAACTACTTTTGTGTTTATTATTTTTTTTGATCAGATCATGTTGTACACTTTTATTACTTTTTGCACTTGTACCATGACACTGTAAATTCGATAACTTTCATTCCACTACCAACCTATGCCAATATTAAATTGTGGATAAGCCTGAAAAAAAACTTGTTCATGTGCTTTCAGACTCTGCTTTACTGCTCATTCTTTTATTTACCGAAGCAACTAGTTTTTCTACAGTTACAAGCTTCCTGCAAACAAAGTTAACGCTTGTTCTTCTCTATCTTTTGAGATGCTATTTGTTTGAACCAAATCAGTCAATATAATTCATGTATTAGAAGTCTGTACTTAATTATAGTAAGGTCTATGGTTCTCCATAGCAATAACATCCCATTAATAAGGACTGTAAAACTCCAGAAACTGTTACAAAGTAAACGCTGTAAAAAAAAAATTATAATTAAAACATCATAGCAGTCTAAACACTGCCTTACCTTTCCATCAGGCAGCCATTCAATATGTTTCATGGGTCAATAGGTTACAAAATAGAAGCCAGCTGTTACAGATTTTTTTTTTTTTTTTTTTTTTGTAGTTTGAAGATTTTTAAATTTCTTTTCTTTTTTCATTCCACTTGAACTAACCATTCACTTCTTATCCAAACTGAGGTGGTGAAGGTAAGATCAATGACTTTTAACCTCTCCACTGAACCGCATCTAAAAAAGAAAAAAAAATCAAAACAAACAAACATAGAAGCATTTGAGGGAAGAAGCGGCAGATGAAGCGCTTTCAGGAATTGTGTACTGCTTTGAAGGGAGATTTGGAGCTCAAGAGCTTCTTCCCAAAGTACAACACACCTTTTTCCTTCAGCTTTACTGCTTCCTTTTAGCAACAGAAAAAAATGTAACAACCACTCCAAGGTCAGTGGTGGACAAGTAGAAACACACAACAGTGTGCAATTCTGACATCATGGTGCTGAGACAACATAAAAAAAACAATCACTATTAGCTTTTTTATTCACTTAGTCAAATTAAATTACAAGTAGATACTAGAAACTACAACACAAACTACAAGCCCCTTTTCAGAAGACTCTTTCAAACCAGGATTTAAATATGTTGCTACGGCGTGTCTGGATCTCTGTGTAGACTGATAAGAGATCCTGAACGCACCATCCCGATGGAGAAATATTGGTAAAAGCATCATCATGTGAGGACATTGCTGAAAGAAAACTGGAGCCCGCAAAAGAGTAGAGTCTGAGGCAGAGGATCCCTTATTAGTAGAAAGGCAACACTAAACAAATAGTCAAAGCTACAATGGAACAGCTTAGTTCAAAGCATTTTTATGTTAGTTGGAACTTTCCAGTCCGAACCTAAATTCAGGTGAAAATCTGATTTCCATTCCACTTCTAAAATGTAAAAATAAGGAACTTTAACACAATACACAGTATATAAAATAAGTTTCTCTTTATCTTAGGGGTAAGTGAAACCACACCATAAAAACAGATAAAGCAATAAACTAGATTCAGCATTGCACACATTGTCAAAGATCAATGCCAAGAGATGAGTTTCAAGAAGTGACTTAAAAATAACAGTTAAGAGTAGACTAATTTTCCTCTGTAGATCATTTCAGATCTTTGCAAATAAATTAGTAAAAAAAAAAAACTCAAAATAGAAGGTCCCCGTTGTCTCAACTGGGTATTTGTGTGCAGAATCTTGAGTAAATAGGTTAATTAAGTACAATTTTGAACAAGGCTCTAGCATAGCAAAATGTGGAAAAAGTGAAGCACTTTAAATACTTTCCGGATGCACTGTACACTCAAATGACCTGCAGTGAAATGTGGTTCTACAAATTACTGACTAAGGGAAACTGAATACAAAAGCACACAAACCTTTTCAGATTTCTTTGGACAGAAGTCCAAGTGTATTGATGATGTACTTTCCAATAAAAAGCATCATAATTGGTGGTTCAGAAAAATACAGGAAAACAAATTTAAGGAGTACGGACAATTTATGATAGAGGCAATTCATTTTTGGTGTGATTCAATTTTATTTTGTACCAATTCACAACAAATGTCATCTTGAGATGCTTTCCAAGACAAACTGGTTCAGTTAACACTTAAATTGAAATAATCCAATGTATTCCAGATACCTTTCAGGTCGAAACAACACATTGGATTAACATCCAATTAAAGTAATTTGTTGTTTAAGGAAGGTCAATTGGTTACATCCAGTTATAAGCTCCGCTACTCAAAGCAATCACAAGATGGCTTTATTCTTTCTAAAGAATTGTTGGAAAACCCTGTGCATTTTCTTCCACTCTACAAATGTTTCCCCTTGGATTGATCTATTCCATAAAATCCCATAAACATACCTGGAATTTTGTGATTGTAACGTGACAAAATCTGAAAAAGTTCTAGGAATGTGAAATACAGTCTGTAAATGGCATTGTCTATGAAGGACACACACCTTAACACTGACTTAGTACTGTGGAAACAAAGGCAGTGGGGAGGTGAAGTCCTTATTAACTTCATTTCCTTACTTGATTCCAATTTCACTTCTGTAGACACACATCTTCGCCTCATGGAAAAAGAATTTCCAGTTAAACGACGGAGCAGCAGCATCATGCTGTGTGTGATTGTTCTGCTGCGAGAGGAACTCATGAAATTCACTAAAGAGATTCTCATCCATCAGAACGGACGGAAAAATGTGAAAATATTGAAACATTTCAGGACATCCACTTGTACATAAAATCTTAGCCACAAACAGGTCATTCAAATGACTTTAATTGTACCACCAAGTTACTATAACATGACATTATATGTGGCTTCCTCTTTTCTGATTGGCCTTTCGGCTCTTGGTTTGTTTCACCGTACTTTTTATCACTCTCCTGTTTCAGTCAACATTTTTACAAGTTCTTTAGGATTTGTTATTTAGGGTTGACACTAAAATACATTTGTTTCAGGGACACAGAACTTGTCCCTTTCCTGGACGCCTGGACATTCATGTTGGACATTCATGTTGTTTGTATGAAATGTTTGAACAGAGGAACGTGGCACATTTAGGCATTTGATAAATGGTCGCTTTTGATCATCCCTTGATGTCACATGGAGGCAGAATCTTTTAGCATTCTATCTGTAGGTGTGGCTCTATGTAACTAAACTTTTGTGATTAACCTACCACAAACTTACGAAGCCATCCTATTCTGAGTTTACCAAATTGTCCAAAAACATAGTAATCTCAGTGTATGAAGACTTAAAGAAATTTCTTTAGAATTTAGGATAAATTCTTCTTTTTCCTGGCATAAAACAGGAAATGTTTTGCTTAAGGTCACAAAGCGAGAGCAAAGTATTTTTATACAGTGAGTGTGAACCTCTGGTTTCAACTGCATGTAATGTACTTTTTGTAAAATGTCACGTAGGAAGAGATAAAGAACACTAAAGCTGCAGTATCCCATTAAAGGCTGAAACGTGCAGTTCGTAGTGTCCCTGGTACCCTCCCACAATCTTTTTTTTGCACAGGCAAAATTAGAGCACATGATGGCAGTACTAAAGCAAAGAAAGGGCACCAGCGAGACTTCACGTTGCTGTCCTCAGGAACTGGAGCGGGGCCATGCGCTCTGGGTTTCCCCTAACTGAGCGAGCGCCGTGAGTATTTCATGTTGGACACCCTTGAACTCCCTTTCCTGTTTTCCTGCCTGAGCATGTCACACCGAAGCACGCTATTCTGTCTGTACAGGTGATCTTACGCACAGGATGTGGAAACTCTGAGTGTTTCTGCGTTTGCAGGGTGCTGGAGGGAGGAAGGGGTGGAATTGGTTGAGGGGGTGGTGGTGGTGGTGGTGGTGGTGGGAGGGGAGTGTCGGGGGGGGTGAAACAGGATATGTTGGGAATAACACAAAGCACAAAAAGTGTCACATGATCTAAAAGCACAGAGTTGATTTATTTGGCTTCAGAAAGAATCTGTTGCATGTGGTTTGGAGGAGAGAATGTTTTCTCTCTTTGCTCTCTGCGCGCTCAGACACAACACATGGAAACATTTTCTGAGAGGCCATGGGTCTGTGAAAAGAAAAAGAAGAAGAAGAAAAAAAAAACAGAAAAGCTCTAGACATTGTATTTCTTCCCCTCTTTTCTTTGCTTTTTACATCTTTTTTTTTCCCCGTTAAAGTGATTGAATTACATACAGCTGCTCACCACATGTAGAGCTCCCGCTAATGAATATCGGCGATGGGCTCAACGACTGCGCGGTTATTAAATGCAGGCGGGTCAAAATCAACTTTTGGAAGTTGTGCGCCGAGGATTACACTCGTCATTAATTCCTTGCCGCCGTAGCTGTGATGTATCAATGAACATCCTATTTACAAGCTCTGTTTCAGTGCGTAATAAATACACTTCCACTCACATGAGACAGTTGCATGTCTGCTCTATTGTCTGCCATAAATATGCTGGAAGGGTTGGTTAAATATTGATAACACCAATTTTCTGCCTCCCTCTTACCCCACGCACACTTCTCCATCACAGCCACACACACAAACACATCCACACACACACACCCCTCCCAAACCCCTCCTCCTTTCTCTCCTTCTATCTCTCGGTTATTTCACCCTCACAGTAACCTTGCTTATGCATATTGCATATGTAAATAAAGCACCCCGCCTCTGAAGTAATTGTGTGCATCTTCCACATAGCAGCATATCTCAGCTGAGGCTTTCAGAGGACGCACTGAGGGAAAGCTGCATTCTCTTTGTTTAAAAGTCACTCTTTGTTGTTTCGTCACATTGACTAAGTCTTACTGGAAATTAAAACGTCTCAGCCTCAGTTTCTTGTACTAAAGGAATCATCTCAATATTCTGTTTGTTCCCTCCTTGGTTTTCAAAATAGGCTGCGTGTCAAGAAGTTGAGCTGTTGCCAATAGAGTAAAATATCATATTAAGAAGTTAGATTTTTTTTTTCTTTCTGTGACATGACTAAACTCACATCTGAGGTTAGTTGAACGGTCTTCTAAAGCTAGACGAGATTATTTTAGAGGAAAGCGTCACTCTGTCCTTTTAAATCTTTAAGTACTTGAAAGCCTCACGCCACATGGATCCAAAAATGCTTAAAAACTTCATGATAGTCCCTCCCTTTGTCATATTTCAAATGTGGCCTATATGTGGGATTAAAATCTTGAATAATAAAACATTTCTAAAGTTTATTTTCATTATTTATCTGCTAAGTGCAAAAAGCCAGCTTGACCCTGAGCAGGGCTAAACTTAGGGTCACTTTAAAACAAAGGACTGGGCAGAATGCACATGTGCTTCATTCATTTTTAAACTTGAACAGGACAAAAAGACTAAATGTAATACTAACATAAAAATACCTTGTAGAAGTATTTGTTAAACTTTTTTCATCTTCTGTTTTACTGCACTACAACCTTGAAAATGTAGTATTGGAATTTCATCTGGACACATAGTTTGGAAGTGAAAGGAAAAAAAATCAATGATCTTAGATTTTTTTTAAAAAGCGTGGTGCCCCACACTGATACCCTTAAATAAAATCTGATCCAACCAACTGCCTTTGGAAGTCGGAAGTGTCCATGACACCCATTCATTTTTAATTTATTCTCGGTATCATCCCAGGTGTGCTGTAAAGGTCTCAGCATTCGTGAGCAAAGATCATCATGAGGATAAAGAAATGTCAACAAACAGGTTTGGGGGAAGTTTAGTAACCTAACGAGGTTAGATTATAAAACCAACATCCTAAGATATTAGATGAGTCTTGAATCCGGCCTTAATGGAAGAGAGGCAATGGATGGAAACATAAGAAGTTTCCTACAAACCACGTGGGGGCTAGCAGACTTGTCAACGAATGTCCTCAGGTTATTGAAGACCAAAACTGACTTCTTTTTTCACCTACATGTGAAAAGCAATGCGTGCTTGAACAGTGCTCCTCACCCTGAACACACCGTCCCCACAGGAGATACTGGCAGCATCATGCTGTGGGGATATTGGGAAGTTGGTAGCAGCTGATGTGAAGATGGGTGGAGTTTAGTACAATCGTTGAAAAAAACCTGGAAAAGACTCGACTGGCAGGGTGGTTTTGCCTTCCAGTGTGACGACAGTGGTGAAAAAAGTGCTTCTGCAAATTAGCAAAAAAAAAAAACATTGTATGTCCCACCACGCCGGTACTTATTGTAAAAGATGTTGACAGCTCTTTGTCTTTTTCCTTCCATTCATTTTAGTTGGTCTGTAAAACTGAATTGCAATAAAAAAATATTAAAATTTGTACTTGTACCATGAAAATATGAAAAAGTTTGAGTAGAATAAATCATTCTACACACTGTAGAGCAAAACTTGCATTCAAACCTAAAATCAAATCATTGTAACTGTTGTATGGACACAACCGTACAACCTCCCATACTATGTTTTCATTAGCAAATACAACTAAGTATGCAAAGGGCCTTTCAAATATTCTACCACCTGCAATGTATTTGTATTTTTTTGTTTTTAGAAAGACAAACATAGAACTATTTTTGCTAGTTCAAACTCTAATTTTATCTCCAAACCTTACACACCTATAGCAGTAACCAAGGCAGAAAAGTGAACAAATCTCTGCAAACTAATGTGCTACACAAAACAGCAAAAACTGTGATATTAATCACGGACATTCAGTGATGCATTTTAACCTGTGGGGAATGACCACAACAAAAACAATTACAAATTATTTTCAAAAACAAGAATCAAGTGTACTTCAGAAAAGAAACAATTGACCTACATATTTAAAATCCAACCTGCAGGCTCAAATATTGATATCACTATTATTCACTAATATAAAACACAGCACTCATGTTCCCTCAAGTTTCTGTTCATGACAGGCTTGAGCCTCTGTGCTTTCTGGGTTGTTCTCAGAGGTTTTAACCTTTTGCCTTTCATCTGACGGTAACAGTCTGGGTCACATGGTTGGCATTTGGAGTCACAATGAGGCGTTCCATTAGGATAATGATCCCAAACATGCCTGGAAGGGGTTAAAAAAACAGACTTCACCTGCCTCACTTCTGATACGCATTTATAACTCAACAATAAGAAGGAGTCTGGGCAAAAATGTTCACTGTGGAAGAGAATCAGGGTGAAGAGCACTTCAGACCAAAAAGACTGTAAACACTCATTCCATATTGGACAAAAGCATCTTGATGTTTCCCAAGAATTTTTTTCCAAAGACAAAAAAAGCACATAATGCCCAATTATGAGAGTAAAACATGGTGGAAGTAGATTAATGGTCTGCTGCTTCTAGACTTAGATGACTTGCAATGATCAAACACTTGGGTTATGCCGATGAATAATTATGCAACGCAAAGAAGCAAGTACACCTCTTAATGACAAACTTCCCTAAAACATACAAAATGCAGACGTTAGAAAGGCCTAGTCAAAGTTTATGTTTGAATCAAACTCATATGCAGTGGCATTTAACCAGTATTCACTGGTAGTTATTCCAAATATTTAAAGGACGCTGTTTTCACCGAGGATGTCAAAAACCAGTTGCTAAGATTAGGGGGCAATTACCTCGTCACACCAGGTTAAGGTTAGCTTTTTTAGAAACTTGCATTTCCTATTTCCTCTTGTAAAACTTGACTTTAAAATTCCTTTGATGATTTGAAATATTTAGGAATGAAATAAATCAGAGAAAATCTGAAAAAGGAACAGATACCTTTCACGGCGTTGGATGGATGTTGTGAAATCTGATTGTTGTGCAATAAACTTTGCTGTATTATTCAATATGCAAAAGTCCTGTGAGACATGTAGGTTCCAAATCAACATTTTAGAAGAAATAGGACAGTTTCGCAATGACTCACAACTGCTGAGTGGATAAATACAACTCCTTTCACAGAGACCCTGCAAAGATACACAGCCTGTGTGCAAAACTGACCCTTTTGGATGAAAGGTCAAGAAGCTATGCTGTGTTTTTTCTTTTAAATGTTATTCATAAACTGTCATAATATTCCTACATCTATAGAAAAATAAATTGTTCACATGTGGGAAATAGCTTTACCTGCATGTGACACTGAATAAAACTTAAAACTGCAAGCACTGCTGAGTATGTTAAAGGAAAATACACATATACTGTATGTTGCCCTCAGTCTTAGGGGTGGAGCAGATTTTTCAAAGGGATTGGATCATTTGACTCAGTCCAGTGCGAATGTGAACTCCACCAATTGAAAATGTAATAACAGCAGCCATTGTGGTCCCCAATCAAAACGCATCTACCGGACTACAAGGTGCCCAAACACGCTCAATCTCATCTCGCAAAACCTACAGTCTCACATAGATATCTCATTTGGTTTGGCACCTCTCTATTCACAGCGGAGGGTTTTTGCGGTACATACAATTTCTAGTAAGCTTCATGGCGTAGATTCCTTCACCAATCATCACAGTCAAACGTTACCAATTGGATAAAATCACATCTAACAATTTAAACTTCAACACGTCTGGCAAACAATTATTTCCCGATAACAGAACGTCAAGACCATTTGTACGGAGTGAATGGGAAAACAAGCACATGGTTTGTACCAGGCTACCTGAAATGAAATTGGACAGTTGGATATAAACTTCTACAGAGACGCACCGTCCTTTCACATTTTCTACATCAATTAACCAGGATTTAAACATCTGAAGTGCTTCACAAGTTTGTCAATCATTTTTGGAAGTTGTTGAGAACCATAAACTATTTAAAAGAGCACACTGCATGCTTTCAAGGTCGCTTCATGGTCGCATCTTGAGGTGAGGTTTTGTTTCGCTAAAGGGGAAACATAAGGAAACAACTCACAAGGTCCTTACATGAAAGCCCTGGAGGTTTTCAAAAAAAAAAATTAAAAATACTGGTGAGTGGATGAAGAATCTTTAGAATGTTATACAGAAAAATCTCTTAGCATATCCAGCCAAAAGAAGAACACGTTCTCTCAGTCGACAAAGGGAAGTCTCCAGTTGAGCTTTCACCACAAGGTAACAATCATTCATTAGCCTCAAAAATGTGGGATTGATCAAACTTTCTGAAAAACATCTGGGTAAACCGAATCAGTCCTTAAACTTTTATTTGCACTTATAAAACTTATACCAACATGTACCAGAACTATAAATTAAACGACTTTATTGTTAGAAATGCCTTAAAAAGACATAAAAAATCAAGTGGTATTTGTCTAAGCAGCAAATAAATGGGTGATTGAAGGATGGCAGGTGAAAACACGTCTAGATGTCTGTTGATGTTTATCGATACATAACTGTGGTTGGGGCCGATCAAACTGACTAACGTACTGTTTAGTCTGAACTAGGACAGGACATGTGAGCTACAAACAGTCCAACTACGTTATTTCTGGGCTAAACAAGAACAAATCAGTGTGAAAAGTCAAAACAATGTCCATGGACATCCAGTGTCTTGAGTGACAGCACAGTAAGAAAGGACAGAGGATTTCTGATGTTTTAATTAAATAATAATTGCTGTTCAACAAGGTGGCTAGTTCAAACCTCACATTTGATATCCAACTTTTTACAGAAACATTGGTCAAGATGCTGCCAACTGCGAATCTGGTAAACTAATTAATCCAGAGCAAAGTTGCCTATTAAGTAAATAAAGTTCAAACCAAGTATTCAGTTTCAATAGAAATTGTTTCTGCATGATCTCAGCAGAGAAACTGCAAAATCTGCCAGGGAATGATTTGAATAATATAAAATAATTACTTCAATTCACATATGAAGGGATCTGTCGGTATCTGTGGGGTCGTATGCATGGCTAAGCAAGTGCAGGAACAGTCAGAGAAACAAGTTAAGCGGCTCTCTACAGGAGCCTCAAAGATCCACAACATGGTGGAAGAACCCCGCTTCAGACGACAACTATTAGTGGTGGATCCCACAAATCTGGCTTTTTTTTTTTAAAGAAAAAGAAAACAGTCGTTTTTGAAAGAAAACCACAAGAAGTCTTGTTTGAAGTTTGCCACAAGTCATGCAGGGGACAGACAAACATGCTGCCAGAGCTGCCATTGAATGCATTAGATCAAAGCATATTCATGCATTGTAGGAGCTTTCCCTGCAACTAAACGAGTGTGCCGCTTTTCATCCTGTGCCCTTTAAAACTCAGTTTAGCTGTGTTTCTCTTCTAGATGAAGCCACTAAAATGAACTACTGTTACCATTTACTATCTCAATTGTCTTTAAGATTAAAAAAAGCACACTTGGATAAGTGGTTCTATTGTAGACAGTTGACTTTGGCGCTCTCTCTATGGGACGGGATGCATTTCTGTGTGCAAATTGGGACATTAAGTTTCTAGAGAATCTTCTATGGACATTTGTGGCTGTAAAGTGGGAGTATGAGGAGAAATGCAAGGGTGTAAATACTTTTGCAAAGCACTGTGTATGGGTCCTGCATAGAGGCATGTTTAAAATCATAAAATCATATTCACCCGTTTGCTTGCAGTCAGACATATTAGCCAAGTTTTTTGTATAGCACTTTTCAACAACTAGGCAAATCAAAGGGCTTTACATCATACAAACATAATACAATTACAAATTTTACATTTTGTCAAATCATCAAAATCATTAAGCAAATATGCATCAAATATATTGAGTAGTGTTGCAGTTATTACGAATCAAAGGCAACTCTAACCAGGTTAGATTGAAATAAACTCTGTTTCAGCTGTTTTGCAGTTTTCTGGGAGTTTGTTCCAGATTAGTGAAGCATAAAAACTGAATAGTAGATATCCGGGAATATAAAAGTCCTAAAGACTGTACCAGATAAGTGACAAAATACAAACAAACAAATGCTCGACAATTCAAACGAAAACAAATAAAACCATTCATTAAATGTTATGGTCAATGGGTTTTATTCTTTCTCTTTCTTTCAGCTCTTCTCACACCTGGTTTCATAATCCTCACACTTACCCCGTGTTGGTCTTCAGCTCCCACAGTGTTTTTATTCTCACATTTTTCCACCGCCCTTTGTCAGATTCTTGTATTGTCTTTCCTCCCTGTAACGTTTTAGTGTAAGCTGCCATCTTTTTGTTTCTTGAGTCGTTTTGCCAAAGAAGCTTTTGTTTCAGTTTATTTAAAGTCCTTCAATTCCTCATCCACCTGATTCTTGTCTGTATGACTGTTTGTGTTAAAAACAAAAAAAATAAAAGTACATGAAGATTTGTGAAAACTAAATGCTAACTAAAATATTTCAATATTCTTCATGATACCTTTCTTTTTTTAGCAAATTGATGCTAAATTTTCATGTGAATGTGTCCGTTTTGGTAATAAACTATGGCCCACAGCTGATGTTTTTATCATCTTTAAAATAAAATGAAGTTCTAATTTTGGCCGGGTTTGAATCCCAGCATGGGGTTTGCATGTTCTATTTAATGTGACAGTTTAATTTTAAGAAGCTACTAAAACTTCTAGATAAATAAAGACAAGGCTTATAAAGATACAGCAGCTCTCAAAAGTAAACACACCCCATTAGAAAGCTGGATCCGAGATAAATCATTCCAAATTGTTTTGCACTTTTATCATGACATAATATCTGGCACACTTTATGAAAAACAACGAAATCTGTTTGCGGGGACAAACATAAATATGTAAAAGGCCCAATAGTTTGATTAGCTAAGAGAAACAAATTGTTGAAATATCCTTTTTTATTTAATTCTTTACTTATTCTTTGTTTGGAATCTATCAACATGGTACAACTTAGCTAGATAATATTTTGCCCACTCTACGTTGCTCTCTCTAAACCTGTCAGATTGTGATAAACATCTCTTGTCCTTCATCTCTTGTCCTTTACAGTACTGTAGACATAGTTTACAGTAGACAGTAAACTATGTCTACTGTACCTTTTCAGGTAGACATAGTTTAAACCTAACCAACCAGACTTGGTTTAGTTCTGGATGTTACAGAACTAAACCAAGTCTGGTTTAGTTCTGTAATCTAGGTTGGCCATTTGAAAACTACATTTCCTCATTGATTGGTTGATTTGGATGCATGCTTGGGCTCACTGTGATCTTGCAAAAATTAATTATTCGTCACCTTCAAGTTTTAAACAGACACTAGAAGGTTTTGGGTCAAAATTGACAGATTATTGGAACTCTTCAAAATTTCATCCACCTTGACAAAAATTCCAGTTTCCATCAGAGGAAAGCCATGTTTTCCAGAGGTTATGGGTTTGCACTTGGTGAAACGCTGTGTTGTCTCTCTTCCAGTCACATTTTAAAGCTATTGCAACCGGATTTTGAAACCTACAAGATATAAAAACCTTTTAAGTTTTTTTTTTTGAAATTCATCCAGGTCTCAATGTTCTCATTGGAAGAAAAGGTTTTGTCCTTATCCAGACATAATGAAGAATACAACAGTTTGCTTCATAGAGACCAAAACCAGTACTTGCTGGAAATCCACAAAGCTCCCTCTGTGTTGCTGTTCACCACTTTGCAGCTTTTCTGACCATTTTCTGTTTTGTGTTTTCAGCAATTCCGGAAAAACTTCCAGTTTTTCTCATGGTTAGTCGCTTGTTTCTCCAACTGTCTTCAGTGTACCAGTTGCCTGACTGATATTCATTGCGCAGTGAGATTCTTTTTGATCTTTGTTAACCTGAGTAACCACTACCTTTATGCAAATGAGGAAATCCTAAAGCTAAGTAAAATCTTAAAAAACAGATACATTTTTTCTGGTCCATCAGACTTTGTGGAGTCGGTAGGTGTTAACTCAAGACGACAGAATGCTGAAATTAAATCAAACTGAGTCAACAAAGTATTATATTAGGGGTAAGTACATTCATGCAGGTCATTGCAACCTTTTCACTGAGCAGACTTGTTTGTTTTTTTTTTTCAGTTAATCTGTTAGGTTCATTTCCAAACTTATCCCTGCTCATTTATTTTAACAGAAGAAGGTAAACTCTGCAAATTCTGTGAGTTCCTGCCATGCAATTGACTATTTTTCTTATAATGTTAAGCAAATTGAACAGGTGTACCTAATAAAGTGGCCAGAAAGTGCATACAGCATTCACCTGTAGCATGTATCTTTACAAAGCCAGGCTCTGACCGGAAGAAAATGCAGATTGACAAGTTTACGGCCCATTTGTTCCTGCAATACCACTGAAGTCTCGGCATCAATCTGCTGTCTGCCATTTAAACTTAATTCCCATGACAGTATGCATGTCTGACTCCAATTAACAGCATTATCAGAGCATGATAACTATAATAGTGGCTATCCCCCCTGTACCACCTATTTGGCAGGAAATCAAAGTCCTATCCAGGTGTTGGGTGTGATGTCAGCCATCTGTGTGCGTTTGTGTGTGCGTGTACACACAAGCAGATGTGGGGCACAGATGACAGATAATCTCTCCATGAAGAGCTTTTTTCCACTCAGTTGAGTGTGGTGACAGTTTTTCTGTCATCAGAGACAGTCTTTAATGGTGTTACTGTCAGTCTCTGAAAGTACATCATTTAATGGATGTTTGCAAACAATGTCTTTTTTTCTTCTTCTTCTTCTTCTTCTGTGCAAGACAAGAAAATCAGTCCGATGGTTCATTGATTCTTCCAACTTTTTACACCCATCAATTGACAATTCTTAAAGTACAACTCTACTTTCTGAATTAGAGTTGGAATTACAGCTGATACAGTAGGTAGGTATCACTTGGGCCTACTGTATGGGTGATATTACTGTACCTTTTCAAGTAGACATAGTTTAAACCTAAAAACATGACATAATTTCTAAGTGCTGCCTGGTATGGTCATATTTAAGGAGTCGGAGCTTTCAAAGGCGTGACTAAACTCTTGGGAGGCAAGTACAGGAGCAATGCCAAATTCTAAATTATTCATCTGACTTTTGCAATACAAAGAATGGCTGGTTTAAAAAACAGCCAAACAACATGCTATGTTATTTTGTCTGTGTTGAATATGAATGAATTCAGCCTTGGGCTGATTCAGCAGAAAGGGTTTGGGGTGCAGGTTTTGACCAAACATGGGAGAGGATTTCAACACAAGAAATTGGTTGAGGTGACTTACATCTAACATTAAGGCTATCACATTGCACGTTGAAAAGCATAATTCATAACCTGGATAACTGAAGGGCTGTTTGGGTTACAGTGAATGGTAATTTCTCCCATTTTCTATGCTACCTGCAAGCCACCAACCTGTTGCCAGTCCATCACAGAGAACAAATGCAAACACATTGTTGTCTAACGTTAACTGGAGTGAACAAACTGGTTCTGTAGTGTATTTGAGTCATGAATGCAGCCCGCTGTATGCAGTATCGTTTCACCATCTAACCATTTTTTTATTTCCTCTTGTGGAAAAGCTTTAGTCAAGTCTGATCAGGTTGCATAGTTTAAAATGGCTTTCTATGAAAGTCGGTTCTAGTCTTGAAATAAAACTACAATTTTTCATCTATGTTGTCATTTTTTGCAGCTCATGTTACACTCAGCATGGATCCTACTTTTTCACTGTTTTAAGGATTTTGTTGCTAGCACACCTTGTAGAAACTGTTCCTACCTGGTGTGACTCTGTGCTAAACAGTCGGTGTGTATTGGTGTGTCCTTCACCGTCCCACCATAATACATTCTGTAAAACCTTGACATGCCTCATTTTGTCTCTAACCAGAACATTTACACACACTCTCAAGGATTCTTTTTCATATATTTGGCATTCTTGATTGCCATCTCTGTGACTACAGTATATATGAAAACTTACTTCAGAGTAAAGCAGGGAAGCACGATTGTTGGGCAACTGAGGGGTGGTGAGTTTGATTCCAGCTTCCCAAGGACTCATTTTGCAAAGTCCTTATGGAAGATACTAAACCTCATACTACCAACTAATCTTTTTTTTTATTGTCTATGTGCTGACTGGGAAAAATGCTTCAGCTACTTCTTCCACGTCCCTGCTGAAGGTAAAGCATTCACACATCATGATACTGCTACCGCATGTTTCACCATGAGGATGGTGTGTTCATTGTGATGTACATAGTTTTCCTCCACACTTAATGTTTTGCATGCAGATTTTCAGCTGACCAGAGGACCTTTCCCTGCATATTTATCACCGTATTTACCTTTTGTTAGGTTTACATCTTGTCAGACTCTACTTTTGGATAATGGAGGACAAATTATGTCCTAGAGCAGTGATTGTTTTGAGTTGAATTTTATTCACCTGAATAAAATCTTATTATTTTTATTCTAGCGCATTATTATGGGAAATAATTTTTGCTATGTTTTCATTTACTTTATTTTATTTCAAAATTCACCCTTGATGTCCCCATAAAACAAAACAAAACAGTGTGCCGGTTATACGAAAGGTGATTGCATGTTAGCTTTTCATGACTATTCTACAGTACTCCTTATTCTTCTCTGTTCTGCTTTGTTCCATATAAATTAAACTGAATCAAGGAAGAATTGGATAATCCCAAAAGGAAATTAAATACATACAGTTCCTCATTAACCCAAAAGAGAGGAAAAAAAAGAAGAAAAAAAAAAAAAAGCGAAGCAGACCATGCATGTCAAAGGAGTTCCCTCCTCTGAACACTGACTATGAAAAGGTTATTACTGCTTGAAGGAATGACCTCCTGTACTTCTGTTTTTTGGCATGTGTGCTGCAGAAACTTCTTACCGAGGATCTGCTGCTTCATCGGTGCATTGTGCTCGCGCCGTGTTATCCTTTATGCTGCACAGCTTGTGCAACATTTTTCTCTTTCTCTGTCAGCTCCGTGAGGTCCATAGCTGTTCTCATGCAGCACAAAGCCAGACTTTTCCTTTCATCAGTTTGTTCACTTTCTTTGAGTCACCGTCTCTGATGCTGCTTCCCCAACAGATGGCGGTGAAGAAAATTGCAGTCTCCAGCGCAGCCTTATAGACATTATGCAACGAATTGGTGCATATACAGAAGAAGCAGCAAAGCCTCCTGCACAAAGAGAGAAGTGGAGTTTGTTTTCTCACATCTTTTAGACGGAAATGTTTGTGGTCTGCGCTTTTATGCAGCCATAGGTTTTAGTACTACATTAAAATACAACCATTTGTGCTACTTCTTAAAAATAAATGTATTCCGGAATATCTAAATAGAACGGTTTAAGTATATTCTACAGCAGAGTGGATCGTTCTGGTCCACCCTCTTCTTCTATCGTCCCCAATTTTCAGCATTTCTATTCAGTTTTCTGTCTTTTTTCCCCCACATTGTTAAATATTTCAAGTTATTTCTGTGCTGATGTTTGTGAAACGTATAATGAAGCAGCTGGTATTATTTTAACCCAAATTCTGACTTGATGCTGTTTGAGTCAAAGTTTTTGGTTTTAACTGGGTCAGAAATGGTGGCCCAGTTTTTTGCCTCCATTTTGAACACTGAACCTTATCCACAGGATGAAATAAGAAATGCTACGATGGCAAATGAGGCTGTAAAATAATTTTCATTTTATTGGACTACGCTGATGACTTCACTTCACGCCACACAATGGATTTGTTTGCTTTGGCTAACATTAGCCTTTTTAACCTGCAAAGCAGTTGGCATAAGCTAGTGCTATCTATGTTCAATGTCTGCATTCTAACCAAATAATTAACCATAAAGAATCAGAAAGTCAACACGGACAAGGGATACTTCATACAGTGGTATGTAATGATGCATTTAATTGCTATCTAAGTTAAGTCATTTGAAAATATCATACAACAGTATGATAGAGGGGTTCTATATCATGTCTGGTCAATTTTCATCTGTTAGTGATTAAATCACTGTTAGTGATTTCACAGTTTGATCGGGAACACAATCTGTGTGGCTCTGAGGATTTTGTGGCTCTTTTGTTGCTGTACGTCTTGCCTAATGGAAGCATGGAGGAAGTGGGAGGATTTTCTGAACATGCTTAGAGTCATGCTCCTGCAGATTGCTTTGAAACAGATTCTCTACGGAGGACAGGCACAGAACAATGACCTGTTCGGCTCCCCTCACTGTCGTTTGCAGGACCCTCTAATCTGCCTTAACTTCTCAATACAAGTCATTTATTTAAAGTGATTTCTTAAAAATAGAATTTAAACCCCACGTGAATATAATTTAAACCCAGATGTTATTTGTTTACTAACTGACCTAGCTGACGTTTACTCATGGAACCAGTATAAGTAACAAATGGGATTAAAAATGAACCATAGATTGCCTGTGGATTACACTGTGGCTGCTTTGATGTAATGCAGGACAACTGTGTGCATAAAGTGAAGCTTATATTGCATATTTTGAACTGATATGTTTCAAATATGTTGGAAATTTAAAACAGTTACATGAGCCTTCACCCGTTTACTACCCACTCAGCCTGAGCCAAATCCACACAGAGCCCACAAACACACGTTGGCTGGGCATTGTTCTTTGCAATAATCGATATTCTCTGGAACCAATCAATCAGCCAATCAATAGAACTGCTTTGTTAATGGTGACGATGAGAAAACACTAAATGTGTAGATGAGAATTCAAAAAAGCATATGTTCCCACATCCCATTGAGATTGTTAACGATAAGATAAAAAAGAATACAAATTAAATATGAATTCAAAACAAATAATAACGTACATAAATTAAAAAAAATGAAATCTACGTTTAGTTTAAACAACTGGAAAGAGAAGTTTATTTATCACATCAATATTAAATAAAACCAAAATGAAGAAGCAAATGAAAGCAAATTAAATAATAACAAAAGAAAAACAATAAAAGTTTGTTAAAAACCAGTAATAAACCTACGGTGAAATTAAATAAAGAACTTAATGCTCTCACAAAATAAAAGCAGTTTAAAGCCAAAATAAAATTTGCACCTTCAGTTTGCTTTTGAAACCCTCGATGATCTATTACTTCAGCCAATTCTTTGACAGAATAAATGATGGAAATTAGTCACTTTAACTCGTTTTGGGTTGAGAAACTAATTAGATGAAACCTTGGACCTGACCTATCCAAGACTGAGTTGAAAAATATGTGGTTGTTTTCTAGTCATAAGCTTCTGGACTATAATGTTCATTTCTGTAAATAAAGACATGTCATAAATAGAAGTTATTGTATTTATTTAACGCGTTTCCCCCGTTTTCTGCATAAGCATAAACACATTCTGTTCTTAATTCTTCTCCATTGGTTTACAATATTCTTGTGAGTTCTGTTCTATTTTGTTCTACTCATAAAAAAAGTCCCCCCCCGCCCCCAACCCCTTTTGGTATTAATATTTACAGAGATCGGTGCACATTTAGTGAAATGCAGCATGCCAGCTCCTCCGTGCATTTTCAATGAGGCCAGTAGTGATATTTGGTTATAACAGAAGCACCGCCTCCCTCCCATTGGACAATGTGTACGTGAGGGCGTGGCAAAGGAAAGATGAGAGTTGAAAATCCATGCCCTTACTGGGAAGACATGGAGCGCTATGGACACAGTCTACGCGAGCCTAGGAGGTATCTCAACCAACGAGATAAATATTTCTCCTGTTAGGGAACGAGCGCTTTGAGACACTGAGAGGAACAGGGGCAAAAAAAACAAACCCAAAAAAAACAAAAAAAACAAAGGGTCGCCCAGTTGAGGATGGAGTGTGCATTTGACGCACAGAACCTGATCTCCATTTCTTTAAGGAAAATCCAAAGCTCCAGGACGCAGAGAGGCGGCATCAAGCTCCACAAGAACTTGCTGGTAACGTACGTCCTCAGAAACGCCAGGCAGTTTTACATGAGCAAAAACTCGCTGCAGACGCAGAGGACACCTCCGTACGAGGATGCGGCGGCGGTCCACAGGAGGCAAGAGTACATCGAGCTGACCGGCAGCTTCACGGAGTTGGCTGATGACTTCTACTGCAACTTTACAGGCGTGGAGTCGGACACTTGGCACTGCGGAGCGCACCAGTCCGGCGCACAGCCCTCGGAGCTGGCGCACCAAGACGCCTCTGCGTGCGCCATGGCTTCTCCAAGTGACTCTGAGCTCATGGTTTCAGAAGCCTGCTGGAGCTGCGCGGACAAATCTTCCTGGGAGTTACCCATCCTGAGCGCACAAGCCAACCAAAAGACCGTCCTGGACTTGGACACGCATGTGGTGACAACTGTGACGAACGGATACTTCCACTCAGACTGTTGCGCGCAGCCAAAACAGCCTCAGGCGGGCGCGCAGTGCTACACCAGAAAGCGAAAGATGGACACAAGTTATTATATTGTTGACCCGGAGTTTTATTTGCCGGACTTTGTGCCCGTGCCGTGCAAGAGGATGAGGAGTGAGGACGATGACGGTGATGATTTACAGTCGGACTCGGGACAGCTGGACAGCGCGAACATCTCCAACCTGATCTCGGTTCTGGGATCAGGTGGGCTATCTGAGTTTGTGAGTTGGCAGCAGATGGACCTGGAGCAGATATTCGGCACTCAGACAATTTGTTTAAAACACACACTGTTGGCAGGCAGTGGTTGGACCAGAGCAATCGAAGCGTTTTGATTTATGTGATTGTTTTTGTTTAATTATTATTATTTTATTTTCATTGTATGATTTTACTTTATTTTCAAATAAATCTTGACACGACTGCAATCCTCACTCTCTCTGTCACACACACACAGACACACACACACACCCCCACACACACACCCTCTGCGCTGTTATTGAAGAATATTGCCGAAATGTGACTTCATATAGAGCAATCACATCCATCTCCAATGGCTTTTTGCACACAGACTTTCTTCATGCCAACTTCTGTCATTACTGCACTTATAGATGAAGTGTATTTTCTTGTGATCCCGCTTAGAATAGATGATCATGGAGTCCGTCTTTGGATTGTATTTCCTGAGGAAACTGGTCAGTACTGTTTCTGTGAAAAGATGTTGGAAGAGCACCATCATGTGGCCACTGATGATTTGTACAGAATCATGCACCAGCTTAACGCAGGATATCATTCTGTAAATATATTATTTATAACAAGACCTTGTTTTTTGATAAATAAATAAAGTTAACATTATTTAACAGAAGCCTGCTCATGTAATTCCTTTAATTTGACCTTTATGCATGTTTTTGTTTTTAATTCCTCTTCCATAAAGAGGTGGAAGCCACTGTCTCTTATTTTGACAAGCCTGTAAAACATGACATTTGATAATGATATCAAAGAGTAAAATCATATGCATATATTACAAAACACATGTTTCTGACAAGCAAAGTGACTGAGATGTTTTTAGAACATAAGGGTAAAGATGAAGGTCATTTTATTTATATAGCACATTATTTGGTGATATTTTTTTCTAGATTTGTTATTTTGACTTTGTTGTACAGATTTAAGCGAAAATACAGAATGAACTTCTGTATTTAATTTATTTGTATAAATATCATCATAGGTTCCAAATAATATGAAAATAATAGAGGATCATGGCGAGAGGCATTATCCACACATGGAGTAAACCTGGAACAGAGGTGAACCTATCCAGGAGTGGTCAGACCACCACATTTATTCAAAAATTAGACTAAATGTAGGTCCTCTGGGCTGCACAGTGGTGCAGTTGGTAGCACTGTTGCCTTGCAGCAAGAAGGTCCCGTGTCTCCCTGTGCATGGTGGGTTCTCTCCAGGTACTCCAGCTTCCTCCCAAAGTCCAAAAACATGACTGTCAGGTTAATTGGTCTCTCTAAATTCTCCCTAGGTGTGAGTGTGTGTGTGTATGCATGGTTGTTTGTCCTCTCTGTCTCTGTGTTGCCCTATGACAGACTGGCGACCTGTCCAGGGTGTGTCCCGCCTCTCGCCCGAAATGTTAGGTGGAGATAGGCACCAGCACCCCTCCTGACCCCGCTAGGGACAAGGGTCTACAGAAAATGGATTGAGGGATGTAGGTCTTGTTATATCTGGCATAAATCTTACAAAGCATTTCAGAAAACACTGATAGTCAAACACTGTGGGGGTGGTGTAATTGGTCTGGAACTGCTTTACAGCTGCCTCTGGTTGATGGAACAGTGAATTCTGCTCTCTATCAGAATATCTTGAAGGAGAACATCCAGCCATCAGGTCCTGACCTTAAGTTCAGTCACACTTTGATCAGTGCTTGAGCCTCAAAGCATTAGAAATTATTCAGTTGCATTTTCCAGGCTGATAGATGTCAGTGAGTTTGTTTCTGATATGTTTTTGGAGTTGGTCAAGATTCCTCCAGAAAGAAGGAGGAATCTCCTTCTTTCTGTATCATCATACATTTTTTACGATGATACATAAAAAATGTATCATCATTGCAAACGCGTAAAAGCAATTGTCGTGTTATGAGGTTCGGTGGCAATTAGTTTCTTCACACAGGGCCGGGTTGGTTTGGACAGTTTTTCCCTTAATTTGAAAAATGCATTTTAAACAACAGGTTATCATTGTCAGATATACATATTTGTTTGATCTATAGCATTTAAGATAGTCAAGATAAAACAAAATGAAAAATGTTGAAGAAAACCTTCGTAGAGGCACAGCTCCACACAAACAAAATACTTGCCTTGGAACAGCCAGTATCTCTGGCTTGTTGGATGTACAAATAAAGGAGCCCAGTGGTTGATCAGTCCCAGTCTATGTCCTTGTTTAATGTAGCTAAAAATAAATCATCCTAATGTTAGCAGGCTGCATATCCAGTCTTCCAGCTGCTAACTCCTTTTATCATTATGCTTCACAAAAATTATATCGCATTATAGCTATTTTCCGTATTGTTTGCAGCTTTGCAACTTAATATGTCTGTACATTAAAACAACGTAGCACATTCACTAAACACGATTTTATAACACGCTGTGAAAACTCTATTGCTAATAAAACATTCAAACATGCAAATAAAGTTTTTTCAGTAAGTTTAATATTCAAGAAGGACATGTTGGATTTTGAGGTTGAGCTCAGTGAGAAGCATCTGGCTTTATATTGAAACCTTGAATTTCCAGATTATTACTTAAAAAGAAAAGCGTAAACCTAAGTGTTTACACTTTAGGCAGTTACAGGACTCTTCTTTCTCAAGAAACCACCTTTTATGGTGTGGTCTGCCAGAGCAGCACCTTATCAACAGATGAGAGGAAATGGTGGGATAAGCTGATCAGGAAGGCACACTGTGTCCTGGGTTGTCCCATTGGTCCACAACATGATACACTTAAAGATGTGGAGAGCAAATTCAGTGACAGGCTGATTGATGTATACAAAATGAAACGCAGAACAGTATTGCAATTCTTTTCTCTTCTCGCTGCAAAATCAGTACTGCTCGAAACAAACCAGATAATGCATAAATTATGGCTCTTTGCACAGCTCTTGTGAGCTACCTGTCAATACTGCAGTACGTTGGATACAGTATTTTTGCTGTAATGGTACTTATTACAAAAAATTTTATGTGAAAATATAGATATGTTCCTAAAATTTCTTGTAGTTTTGCTGTCTTGTTCCTCTTAACCCTCATGCGATCCTAACATTCTGTTTACTCCCCTTGTCCTACGGGTCAAAAATGACCCGCCCTAACAAAAGCCCCAAAATAAAGCAAGTTAATTGAATTTTAAATCCAAAATCTATTTTGCATGATGAAACAATCTTCTATTTATCAATTCAACTCAATTTAATTAATTTTTTATCATGTAATTTTTATTACACAATACAAAAAGACGGCTTAAATGCTCTTATAATGCACAGGTCAAAAATGACCCATAAGACAATCCTTGTACCCTAGTGGTGTACAGCCCACATGGAAATATAAACAAAAACAAAGTATCACTTTTTCTTATGATGGGGTCAATTTAGGAAAAGTCATAAAATTTAAAGCCGGAAAAAATAGTTTAGGGTATTTTTTCTACAGGTAAATAGATCACAGTCTCTTCTTCTCATTTTATGTTTTCATATTTTTACCTTTGTGTGATTTTTTTTATTCACAAAGATGAATAGTTATTTTTACAGGGCAATGTGATTAAAAAAAAAGCAGTGTAGCTTAATGTGAAAAATAATTCATATGGAAAGTTGTGAGTTTGATGCCAGCATTTTCCTTGACAAATCTTCTTAATGTATGAACATGGTTGTGGGTGTGACCGGGATGAATGTGGCTCTGTTGCAATTCCTTTTGAATGGTCAGTATGACAAGAAAAGAGGAATATCATTCCAGTCCATTTAAATCATTCCTATTTCTGATTAATTTTATTTATCCTGTTTTGTTCACCCATTTTTCCGTTATTGTGAGTCGTCAGGCCTAATAATTAACTTTTACTGGTTTGCAGGACTCCTGTTTATGTAATGACACCTGAAGTGATGCTTGGCCATGGTTATCCCCACATGCATTAAAACTCCTCCCTATAAACAAGAGTTTTGACTTGTCTTTGCTCAGTGGGGCCGACGGGGGGCGGGCAGCTGAGAATAGACAGTGTGCCTGTCCTTGAGATATGACAGCCCGGGTTACCCATCTGTATTCCCGGGACGGTCGAAGGCTTCAGCGCGTCTTTCTGGCACCATGTTGGGGGTTATCGTCAGAGCTGCGGTGAGTGTCTTGTGTTTATTTCGCTGAACCAGGAGCAGGAGGTTTGTTGTTGTTTGCATGAGGCAGTGGAGGAGCAGAGGAGGGGTGGGGCGCTACAGGACAACAACAACGGGACAGTGACAGGTCCACAGGACTCCAGAGGAATATTCATCAGTCTCCCCTTCACGTCTTCAAATGCACGAAAGTTATCTCTGTGCATTTTGATTTAGGTGCAGTTTTAACAGCGTCTGTGTTGCGTAATGTTAGCTTAATGCTTCCGATAGCATTGCTTGACGAGATGCGTATGCTGATAAAATGTCAACTTCGGCAACGTGAAAGCCTCTGGTTGTGCCAGTGAACGGCGCTTCTTTAACATATTCAGTGCTTTATATCAGTCCCTGTGACAGTCGGTGTATGAAACTAATGACATTGCCGCACTTCGCTGTCACAAAATTAAAATCTTATTTTGAAAGGGTTAACCGGAAGTTCTATCTTCTATCTTATTCCCATGACCTTGACAGAGGTGACACATCTGTGCATAAATGTGAAATGAGAGATAACCCCACTTTATCGTCATTTCCGTTTACATCCATACATTAAAGCTAGTTGCCAGACTCAAAAAAGAAATCAATTAAACTTACTTCCGTTGTAGTTTGTCAGCTGTGGATCAGTTATTATTGAGTACTTTTTATATTTGTTGAGCTATTTTGTTCTGCATTGCCATTAAAGCTCCCTTAAGCAAGTGCCCCCAACGACAATCACATAAGGCAACTCATCAGATTTCATTTGAAAGTGTACATTCATATTTTTTTTCTTTCTTGTTTTCCATCCCTTTTACTGTTGCATGTTTTTAATTAAATGCTTCCTTCAGAAATGTGCACTTCTATTCTCTACGGATGAACAGAATCCTCTGGGCCTTCAGTGAGAACGCTTCATGGTTTTCAGGGAAAACTTATTGAAAACATATTGAAGTAATTTGTGAAGAGGATCAGTGCAGACTGGAAAGGCCAGGTGATCAAAGATTATCAGTAATTATTTTCAGAAATGTGTTTTTTTTATAATTTTTTTTTTACTGAAAACCACATTGGTTGTTGATCTGTTCTATTAGAATAATGAATTCTCAGTATTTATTGTAAAGCTGCTGCCACAACCACTGCAGCTGCCAAGATTACTTGCCAGAAAGAGTGGCTAATAATAAGCCCGATCGTAGCAGGCAGTCGCACAGTCAATTTATCTGCAGACCAGACTGCACTTGCAAATCACATAACTAAGTAGGGAACTACTTTATACATGAGGAATATGCATTGTAGGAAAAATATATAAGAACTTAAAAAGGATTGTAAACAGATTTGTACCAGATTTGACTCACCACCATTTGGTTCTGCAGCCACAGCTGTAGGCATCACAGCCTGGGGGGGTCATCAGAGTCAAACTCTGGCTCAAACGAAAACGGCTGAACCTTTTCCAACTCAAATGATTCAGGATCAAGGTTTAACTCCGTCAAAAGTTGTGTGCGTTTAGTGTTTACAAATGAATGCCGATCAGCCCAAACCTCATGCCTCTTGTGATGTCGTCAAATAAGCACAAAGTAGAAGTCGCTTCATTTTTTTTAGTGTAATTTTTAAAACATTCTCAAAATCGAATAATTCTGAGGAAAAATAATACTTCATCACCAGCTGTTTATGTTGTCATGTAACATTTGAATACTTATCTTTGAATTTCAATCCAAGATTTATTTTGTAACTGGTGACGAGCACGGACCTTATGAACATGGAACCCACGTGTTAACATGTGTGGCACTGATGGATTTCATGTTTTCATGCATGTTTGTTTTAGCAACCATCCCTCAGTTCAGAAGTGTCAACCTTCTATTTATAGGACGGCAGAGCACAACCCCGCTGCTCCCAACAAATAGTGGAACCGCTCCACTTAGTTGTCCTGGTGTCCCTTTTCAAATGCTCAGTCATCTAACACTGAACTATTTGCCTTTATGAATATTCAAATTGTTATTCACAAATTTGAGTCAAGTTTCTGTTTCAACGCACATACAGAGAGGTGTTCTCATACTAACATGCTAATGCCTTGGATCTTTAGAGCCTGTCACACTTTACTTGACCGGATGACCGCATTTCTTTCGTACAAACGGAGTAGGACATTTATTATGATTTCTCACTGAATATATAAACAAAGTCTCTTCCTGTCTTACAGCTGCGTCCAGGCATTGCAAATCCATGCCGTTTACTCAGAGCGGTAACGCAGATATCAGAGAGGTCCTTTGTCCATCAGGAAGGTTTGCCCAAGCTACCTGTTCCACCTCTGAAGCAGACATGTGAGCGCTATCTGGCCGCCTTGGAGCCTATCGTCAGCGAGGAAGAACTGGAACACACTCGTGTTCTAATACAGGAGTTCCTGAAGGGCGGAGTAGGAGAACGGCTCCAGAAGGGGCTGGAGAGGCGCGCTAGAAAGACGGATAACTGGGTAGATATTTGGCTCTGTTTGCGTTCGGTTTATGCGATCGGGCTCCATTATGGTAGACATACTGTATGTGAGAACTGTGCTGTACCTTTGTATTTAACCCCCTGCCTGAGTCCACTCTTCTAGAAGATGTCTCCACTAGTTTTGCACATCTAGTGTCTTAAACTTCGGACCAGTCCTTTGGAAAATAGTTTCAGCTCAGTCAGGTTGGATGGAGAGCTTCTGTGGCCGTCGACTGTCAAGTCTTGCCACAGATTCTCAATTGGATTTAGGCCTGGACTTTGAGTAGACCACTGTCACACTTGAATTTGTTTCAGTCTAAACCAAGAAAGTAAGTCCAAAGTGTGGCCTCAGGGTTATTTGCTATTTGAATTTTTTGTGGCATTGTCATTTAAGAATGATACAAATTTGACCTGCCACCACAGGTATTTATTGAGTGTTTTCATTTTTAATTAGGGCTAAACAATAGCAGACAGATTCACACCGTCTTACGAGGGAAAAGGTTAGCTGCATCAACACAAAGTACTTGTCTTTTAACAAAACTTGGATAAGTGCTGTAAGCATTTTTAAAGAAAAATTTTAGGAATAGACAAAATGAAAATCAATGGAGTCCAAAATAATTTGGAAACTAGAGGTCTTTTTTTTTTGTAAGGCAAACATGCTTTTAAAATTTTTGATCTGCATATAGTTGCCAGACATTTACTAGTATGTTCCCTGTCAAGGCTTGTGGCAAACTGCAGACAAGAATTTATATTGTTGTTTTTTGTTTTTTTTTTAACATTGCCTTTCATATTCTTTGAATCAGTTTATTCAAATGTGTGACATGCTCTCTAACTGTGGATGTGCGTTTAGCTGTCAGAATGGTGGATGCAATCAGCATATCTGGACTGTCGCATGCCTGTGGCCGTCTACACGAGCACTGGAGTCGCTCTGCCTCGAATGCACTTTGAAGACCGCCAAGGGCAGATGAGGTGAGAAACCAGGAAGAACGACTCTCTTATTGAACCAGCGGCGAAAACTAAAACACCATCGCCAAACAATCACACAGCTCTGTATCTCAAACTTCAGTACACCTTCAGTGTGATATTCTGAGTTGTAACAATCGTTTAAGTGTCGGGTTGTGAGAGAAACCTGTATAACTACAGTATGCTTACAGTGTAAACAAGGTGGTATTAAGCTGGGAGTTTAAAGCTGACACTCTCAGAGTCTTTCACCTTTCGTGCTGGTTATTTAAAGCCTGGTAGCTGCTCGGCTGTTTTTAACTGCTGTGACATATGGGATGTGCTGTGAATGTGGAGGCCAGAGTTTGCTCTAGGGCTGCAACTGGCGATTCTTTCATAGAGTACATTATTCTTTCAATTATTCTGACAATGAATCGATCGGATTCATCGCCATTTGATGAATTCATCTGAATTCATGAACTCAAATGAATTCATCAAATTCATCATTTGATGAATGAATCTGACGATGAATCGGATAAAATAATTGGCATATTCTACAGATTTCTCATTTTTAATACAGTATCAGAAGTATTCTAAAACATGCAATAAACAAATAATTCAAATCCATTTTTAAATAAGAAAATAAACATTTTGCGTTCTTTAGTGAATGCTTGATTATTTGCAGCAAAGGATGCATCTGCAGCTAAAATAAAGCCTTCTAACATCAACATATGAAAAGCTCAGCCCTTTCTGCTTGACTTACCAAGAACACAGGGCTGATCTGTTGACTGTGTTTTGGATCAATTGATTAATAACTTTATAGGAGTTAATAGGAGCTTCTTTTTTTTTTTTTTTTTTTTTTTACAAATTTGAACCAAGTGAAGCTAAAACTAGGTCACTTGAGAAGTTCTAGGTGAACATATTGACAAAGGTTGCTTTTTATTAAACCTTAAATGCAAAATACATATAGGTTTTGTACAGTTTTAATCTAATTACTGCTCTGAGTTATTTGTTCTTTCAGCAAATGACTGTTTTTTTAGAATCTGCATACACAGTATACTCAGTCAGTGTGCATCAGTTCGATTACTAAATTAGTTATTGCAAGAATGAATTACATCACGATTCATCCGATTAATCATCTCTCAGCCCTAGTTTGCTTACCATCTTTCAAATGACAATATTAATCACTAAAATGTATAAGATCGATTTAAGAAATATGTTAGTATTCAGCAGTGATTGCAATGAACGTGCTTTGTATCCACTCCTGTGAAGAGTAGCTTTGATTTTCTTCTCTGCAGGTTTGCTGCTAAACTCATTGCAGGGGTTTTGGACTTTAAAAGAATGGTCGACGTGTAAGTTTGCCTGAAATTACTTCAAACGTTGTTGCTAATGTGACAGGAAGATCTCGGTTTGGTCTTAGCAACTGTTAATTTAATATGGTGTTGTGCTGCAGAGAAACTCTGCCTGTCCAGTATCTGAATGGAAAGCCTCTGTGCATGGACCAGTACTACCAGATCCTGTCCACATGCCGTATTCCCGGACCAAAGAGAGATACGGTGGTGCATTACTCTGCAGGGACGACACCTCCTAGTCACGTTACCGTAGTCCACAACTTTCAGGTACCGTGCAGCCAAATGTTTGCATAGTCTTTAACTTTGCAACCTCATAATAATTTCGAAGTTGGAAGAGAAAATTTTGACATGTGTTAAAGCTAACTGAAGTTTTCTCCTCTAGTTTTTTGTTTTAGATGTTTACAACAGTGACGGCACACCACTGACAGTAGATCAGCTCACCATGCAGCTGGAGAAGATCTGGAATTCTTCTTTGCAAACTAATAAAGAACCAATTGGCGTCCTGACATCACAGCACCGCAACACCTGGGGAAAAGCTTACAACAACCTAATAAAGGGTGAGGAGAAAATGGAGAAAACAGCACGAGTGACATTCCAGTTTATTTTTTGTTTTTTAACGTTGTTCTGAGAAAATATTTAATGAACTCCTGCTTTTATTTACCATCAGACAGGACAAATAAGGAATCGGTCCGTGCCATCCAGAAGAGCATATTTACAGTTTGTTTGGATGCTCCGATGCTCCGAGTGTCGGATGAGATGTATCTGAGCCGCGTGGCAGCCCAGATGCTCCACGGAGGTGGGACACGGTGGAACAGTGGCAACCGCTGGTTTGATAAAACACTGCAGGTGAGTTTGACAAGGAAGGAACTAAGGGCTAAAACAATGAACAGCACTCTGGCATTGCTTGAGAATTTCCACCTGTCTATCCGCAGTTTATTGTCGGTGAGGACGGCACGTGTGGGCTGGTCTACGAGCATGCACCTGCTGAGGGTCCACCTATCGTGTTTCTCATCGACTACGTTGTTAAATACATGTAAGTCTCTTTCAGTCTTTGGACGACCGCTTTCCTCTGTTTCTGATCAGAGCTCGGATTGATCTGTTTTTACATTTGTCGACAGGCAGAGACCTGAAATGGTTCGCTCTCCTATGGTTCCTCTGCCCATGCCTCAGAAGCTACGTTTCAACATCACGCCAGAGATCAAGAGAGACATAGAAAAAGCCAAACAGAATATGAACATGTGCGTATGCTGTTAACAAATATGCTCGTGTTCAGTGTTTGATTGCATTTTCTTTACCTTTTACTGGGTTTTTTTGTTGTTTTTTTTTCAGAATGGTGCAGGACTTGGATGTGAAGGTGCTCACATTTTCTCATTTTGGAAGAAATTTGCCAAAGCAGCATGAGCTGAGTCCAGATGCGTTTGTGCAAATGGCTCTACAGCTGGCTTACTTTAGGTAAGAAATCTCTCTTTAGTAAACAAACAAAAAAGCTCCGGAAAATAAGTGTAACACATAGAAATAAAATGTTTATCTGTGTGTGTCAATTTTTTATATTTTAGGATGTATGATCTTTGCTGTCCTACTTATGAGAGCGCAACACTTAGAATGTTCAAATACGGACGCACAGAAGCAATCCGTTCCACCACTGTGGATTCACTTAAGTTTGTTCAGGCAATGCAAGACCCATCTAAGCAGGTAAGTACAGAGCAGGTTTTTTATCCTGCGCCTTGCAGAAGCATTTTGTTTCATCACAACCATGATCTTCGATGTTTTTTTTTATTGGAATGCTATGCGGTAGAGCAACACAAAGTAGAGATGTGAGGATGAGACAAAAAATATCTGTTTTTTTTTTATTATCATTAAAACAATACAAATCTGATAAGTGTGGCATGCATATTCTTTTTTTCACCACCTTTTGCAGAGCAACTTTTTTCACAAATAGAGTCTGAAACAGAATAGTGCTTAATTGTGAAGAGGATGGAAATAGTTTTGAAAAAAATCTGAACAGTGTGGCAGCTTTTAAAAATAGGTAAATCAATGCAGATTAGATGGAGGGCTTCTTTAAACATTCATTTTCAATCTTTGTCACAGACTCTAAGTGGGAGTTAGGTCTGGACACTAACTGGGCCATTCTATCACAGGAATGTGCTTTGATATAACCCCTCCCATTGTGTTTCTGTCAGCCTCTATCAGGGTTTCTACTGGAATTGCCCTACATTTTGGTCCATTCATCTTCTCATGAACTCCAGTTTATTTCCTTTTACCTGCTGAGGAAAGGCATTCCCAATGTTTAAAGGTTTACATGGTTGTCTAAGACTCATGTGTAGGGTTGGTTTTTCAACACACATCGTGTTTTGTAGGCAAAAAACAACATTCAATTTTGGTCTGGTTACCATAGGACGCTCTTCCACTTGTTTGCTGTGGGCCCTTCATGATTTGTGGCTGGACTTCCTATGGCTGTTTTTCTCTTACTGCCTTTTTCTTCCCAATCTTCCATAAAGCCCATATTTGTGGAGTCTGCAACTGCATATAGAAATCTATAAGTCACAGATTTCTTTTCATAGTTTGGCAGCTCCTGCGAGTGTCATTCTTTTGGCAGTTTTCTGCAGCTCCACCAGCTACCTGTCGGCTTCTTCTCCAATTTATATTGCCCTTACCTGGTCAGTTTAGGTGAACATCCATCTAAGTTTGCATCTGTGCCGTCAAAATAAATTGCACACAGAACGACTCAGTTTACTTGTATGTGTAATTTTTGATTTTAGCGTGCTACTGGAATGCCATTTGGAATGTAAGACTTTGTGTTGTGCTATCACTTAACCCCCCCAAAAAAAACATTGAGGGGGCTCGTGGTTGTGCTGTGACAAAATGTGAAAAATTCAGGGGATATGAAGAATATTAAGGGACAGTAAATATTCTATGTTCGAGAGGTGAGATGCTTTACTGAGCAGAAAATGTTCCCAACAGAACAAAGAGAAGTTTGCTCTGTTGCAGAAGGCAGTTCAAGCTCACAAGAAAAACACGCACAATGTGAGATCTTTTACTTTATTTAGTTTATACTCTATTTTTTCAACTTCCTATTACTTTCATCACCACATTACCCTTTCTATTTTTTTAGGCAATCCATGGACAGGCTATCGACAGACATCTGCTCGGGCTGAAAATCCAGAGTATTGAAGATTTGACCTCTATGCCTGAGATATTCATGGACACCTCTTATGCAGTAGCTCATCATTTTAACCTCTATACTAGCCAGGTATGAAGAAAAAAAACAAAACAAAACAACAAACAAAGAACTCAACAGCCTATTATTAACGAAAAGAATGATTGTTTACACTCAGATTTATTTATTTGCGCGTTTGCTCTCTCGCGTCTCTGCGTCCAGGTTGGCTCCAAGACAGACTGCGTGATGTGTTTCGGTCCAATGGTGCCAGATGGCTACGGGGTGTGTTACAATCCCATGGATGAGCATATCAACATCGCGATCACGGCCTTCAACAGCTGTGAGGACACGAACGCTGCCAACTTCGCCCAGGCTGTAGAGAAAGCGTTGTTGGACATGAGAGCTCTCCTCACAGAAGCAGCCGTGGCCAGACAGTGATCCCACACATGAGCCCGGCGCGTCGCTTGTGTGCGAAGCTGAAACTGAATCGACAACACTTTGCCAGTATTGTTGGCGGAACGCCAACGCCACGCAACGGAGAACTTAAGAGGAAACCTGTTTCCAAAGGGTTCGTGGAAAACAAATAACTGAAAATGCACTGCCTTCAAATGGAGAAACGGTCAATGGTAGATGTGTATTTTAAGATATTGTGCAAGCGATTGTAATTGAGCAAAGATTTTTTTTTTCTCTTACCAGTTCCTGGTGAATCTTAACAGATCCTGGGCGCCTTGGTTTGTATGTTTATTTCAGGTGAAAAATCAAAAAGCATATATTTTAGGTATTTAAATTAAATGAAAAAGGATTTTTCTATGAAATAGAATAAATGATATTGGCACTGTAAACAAAAAAGAAAGATGCTACACATATAATTTATTCTTAATAGTTTATGTTGTGGGTCAAAGTCGCACAAAGGAGTACTCAGCTCTGAAGGTTCCTTTGGAATACAGGTAGTCGCCATGAAATTCAACCTCAGCCATATTTCCAGAGGAGTGCCACAGGAACAGCTGCTGGCTGTTAAACACGTTGGTCTTTAAGACATCCATGTCTCGGATCTGAGCAAGAAACACAATAAAAACATAGCTTTTATTCTTCATCCGAATTCCACATGTCTTAAAAGCAAAGCTTGTTTGTACCATGATATATGTGGACTGGGCGCCGGTGGTGTTGAATGGTAACGCTATGTGGAGTGCCTGGATCTTGATCTTCACCGAGGGAGGGGCGTTGATGAGCACTCGGCAGGTGTGGCTGGTGTTGGACGTAACTGGATTCTCAAAAATGCCGCTGGGGGAAAATAGCTGAATGTCGCAATCTGTGAGGTAAGAAGGAGGAAGAGTTTACTTTTTGTTTGTTGAGCAAAAGATCACACGCATTCAAATGCAGTTCCATCTGTGAGAAGTTAAAGATGATATTTTGTCAGGACATTTGCAGCAGCATATTCCTCTCTATTGTATTGTTAATTGCTGGAATAGCACTTTATTGTGGAAATCCACAGGATTAACCCCCTCCACAGCAACTAGTACATCCAAGTAAAACCAATCATACAGAGCAGTGGTCCCCAACCCACGGACTGGAACCGTGGACCAATTGGTACCGGGCCGGGCAAGAAATAATTAAATATATCCGTTTTATGTATTATTTGAGTCTGGAGGATCCTTTATTTTGAAAATCCTTTAACTGGATTCAATCGGTTACATCTTGAGCACCAACATTGAGCCCACAAGCAGCAAAATGAGTAGGAAACAGATCAGATGTCTTTGGAAAGTTTCTTTGAGAAGGAGAAAAGGCCCAGAGAAGAGACAGGAGAATGGATTTATCCAGGTAGGTGATTCCCACATTCCAAGCTGCTCTGCATATTATGGTGACCGGATGTTAATGAGGCAATGAAGCTTCAAACGGCTTCGCCACATAGAGACCAAGTAGCATCCTGTGTATAAGCAACACTTCGGGTATCATTGCCTCATCACTCCCAGATAGGACTGCCTCATTGCAGAGAAACAAGCTCAGGGCCCCCATTAGTCATTATCGTGCGTTAAATTTTCACAAAAGTAAAATGTTCGTTTTTGTGGCGCATCTGTATCTTATTTTGAAGGGATATGTAAACGTTACCATAGCGACCAGCGTCAGAGAGCGTTAGGGCAATGGTCGAGATGAGAGGAGTGGAGCTTGTGAGTTTTAGGTCTGGTTCACACGGTACGATTTAAGGATTGTCGGCCGATTTTCCAAACATCTGTGACCACAGAGCGGATAAAAGTCCAACTTGTTCAGTCGGTTCGTGTGTCCAGACACACGGCAGGAGCAACACAAGAACCGATTTCACTCACGAACATCCCGATTCCAGAAGAAAATCCAGTAAAACCCCCAACATACCATGAATTTATAATAATCAAACACGGTTAATGATGTAGAAGCAGTAGTGATAGTTTGTGGACTCATTTTAAGTGGTAAAAGACGAAACGGTTTTAACTGAATAAACATAACCACATATAATAAACATATAAAGATAACCTTTACATATAGTAATAAACATTTCCACATATCACATCCGGTGTCCATCGGACTCTCAGTTGCCATGTCAGCTGTTTGGGATTCCCCTCCGTTCTTATGTCACGCGCTTTCTGATTGGTTACCTGTCACATTCAACAGGCTGCGTTCAATAGTCAGGTAAAACCCCACAGGCTGCGATAATCGGGCCAAGACATATTCAACACACCACCAAGTAACACACCACACACTGCAGGACGTTGTAAGATTGTCGTAAAGGGAAAATCTGGGCCAGAAAAAAAAAAAAAAGGTTTTAGCGGGAACACCAACATGCTGAGGCATTATCTGACTGTCCCACACCCCATCTGCTCCCCCTGGTCTCCCCGGTCCGCAGCAAAATTGCCAAGTCTTGACGGATCCACGGTAATAAAAAGGTTGGGGACCACTGATATAGAGGTCACTTTACAATTCTTCCAATCATTTTTATTTAAACAATTAGGGAGTATTTCCCTCTCAGAATGTTTTAGAATTCTTTCAAACGTTCCTAAATTAAGTACTTCTTTATTTCAAATATTACATTTCACTGAAATTAATTTATCTTAAATTTTATCATTCAGTACCGATAAAAGATGCCAAATTATGACATTTTTAAAGAAACAACACAACATATTTTTTATTTTTATATTTTATACTGTTATATAAAACTGTATGAAAATAATTTTAAGATAGTTTAAAAAAAAGAGCAGGGAACAGTCAAAAACAATCATTAAAATAAAATTAGTTTGTGCTAAGGCTGTGAATAAACTGATCCTTGGAATGTCACACTGAACAAGTTACCAGTCCAACACAGGCTAAAACATTCACAAACAACCATGCACACACACACCCCTACACGCACACACACACTCATAACTAAGGGCGACCTAGAGAGATCAGTTAACCTTACAGTCATCATTACTGTGGGAAAAATCCTGAGTACCTGGAGAAAACATGCAAAGTCCATGAAAGCAGAACTCAGGCTGGGATTCGAACCTACAAAGGCAACAGAGCCAACTGTTTCACACTGTGCAACCAAGATATGTTGCACAGTGATACAGTAAAATAAAAGGTAGTTCATCCATTTCTTGTTTATGGTCAGGCATTAAAGTGAATGGTTGCAACACCATTTAGTTCTGCAGAGATGCATATCTGTGTATCATCACCTTAGCTATAAAAACAAATATTGGGCTTTCTAATGATTTTACCCTGGCGTAACGTGATATTAAACTGGTTATTAAATAAGTTGCCTTACCCTGATGGTGACTCCTTTTCGTATTCTTCTTAGATCTGTAGGTAAACACAACCCCATTTCCAGGAGTGACCAGACTTTGCCGGACAAGCAGGACATTGGTTCTGGTGGTCAGTTCATTGCCTGCTGCCTGTACACACTTCCTCACGAAAGCCAGACGATCGAAAAATGCCACGTATTCCCCTGTACAACACACACAAACAGGGTTACACACATCCTTATGTCTGCAACAGACTTCGAAATTATTCAGTGGTTGAATCGAAGCATACTTTTTCTGCAATCCAAAGAACTGGATATGAGTGTGATGCTGATGACCTCGTTGAGGGGTCGACCTATCGACACTGTGCATCTGCTCGGCACATTGCGTAAATCCACAGTGCCTGATTCCTCCAGCAGTAGAAGTCCACATGCATCTCAAAAAGCACATGCACCGTGATGATAATCATGCTCTATCTTTATCTGCTAACATGCTGCGATAAACGACGCACACTCACTAGGCTTAGGCGTTGGAGTGGTTGTGGTAGTCTCTTTGATGGCCATGGTCTCTGTTGGCCTCGGAGGAAGGCTGCCCATGCGGCGCAGTGACGCATCTTTATGATCCGGAGGAGGAGATGGAAGAGCCTTTTCTGTGGAGTTTGCTTTCAGGGTTTGAGTGGTCTTGTTCGAGGCCACGTCTCTGCAGCTGCCCGTGTCGCAGCCTCTGATTGTGATCGGTTTGGGCATGTGCATGCAAAAGAGAGGGCTGAGGGGCTCCGGCTTAGGGGGGCCCATACAGGACACAGCTCGGGACTGGATACCGTATCCACAGGATGCTGAACACTGAAGAGTACATGGCACAGTGTAAGCAGGATTATGCACAACAGATTGTTTAGAGCAAAGGTCCGCAACCTTTACAATCCAAAGAGACATTTTTGTCTTCAGTCCGGCTAAATAAAACAGAAAACAAAAAAAAAAATTTTTATAACTAAATACTGCAGAAAATCTGTTTTTGTCCTTTTTTTAAGAACACCTATTTTATTCCTATGTTTAAGTTTTAGAATGAAGTAAAACAAAACTTTTTCTAAAAGTTAATGGTAATTTTTGTTTCTATATGGTATGATACTATTGGCACATACTTTCCATTAGAAACTAAACTAAATAACCAATAGAAATGACCGGGAATTTAGTATCATTCTGTTGTAGAAATGCAATAGTTATTTCTTGTAAGAACAAAAAATCCAGCATTTTTTTTTTAAATTTATATTTCTAAAACTTCAGGTGTTTCCTCATCATTTTTAGTTAACGTTTTAAAGAGCTAATATGGAAAGTCCAAAGAGCTACTATGCAGTTCCAGAGCCTCAAGTTGCAGACCCCTGGTTCAGCAGTGTTCAAATGAAGAGTTGGTGTAAGATTTAAATAATATACTCTGGGAAGGAATGCTCTAAGAAAAGACATAAGTACTTCCGCTAAATCTGAACTGAATCCTGTATTCACATCAATCTGAACTAATCTTCACATCCCATCCCGTCACATGTACCTGGCTCCATGGTTTCACCTCCCACTTGAAGGTGCACACTTGCACCAGGCAAGGCACAGTGGTGGCAGGTTTGACAGCTGCATGGCAGCCGTCCTCTGGCACCACGCTCTCCTTCCCGTGAACAAACTGGACACAGGACACATTCCTCTGAGCTACACCCAGGTCACAGGACACAGAGCAGGGCGATGTCCTAAATACCTTCCACCTGGATGAGTGACGCTGATGGTGAGATGACTTTCGCCCCTTTTTTTTGTGCAAAAACCAACAGATCTCAGACTGCTTGTGTGAAATTCACCTTGCAGGGCAGCTGTGAGTATTACATGAAACCACTGCTGTTGGTTTGGGAAAGCCGCTGCAGTTGTAATCCTCCAACACCACCTCCTCCTCCTCCTCTCCATCTGCCTCTCTAGCACAGTACAGCACTCTCTTGGCTACCCCTCCTCCACACGTTACGCTGCAGACTCCTTGCTTAGAGCGCCACCTGGTTGTTTGAGGAAAAGTAGCATTTGCAAAATCTTCATTTTTCTGGCGTACCCACACTCCTTAAACCTGTTCAGATTATGTCATGTTACAACATGGAAGGAGGATGATACATGTTCTTTAATTATTTATCATTATATTCTTTTTTTTTTTTTTAAAGGGTGGCTTTTGGATTCATTTTGTAGAGCAAGCATTTGGTGCTAGTACAGCTACAAAGCGTTTAGGATACATTTCCACCACCGAGAGACCAAACGTTTTGTACAGTCTTTATAAAATAGCTGAAGCTCAGTTGGATTGGATAGAGTATTTGTGAGGATCCATTTTAAAATCTTACAATAGATTCTTGGTTTACTATAGCTCTGATTTTCTTTTCTTTTTTAAAATCACGTAATTTAATATGCACCAGTCTCATTATTTTTGCTGAATCTAACGGGTTTTCCTTCCAACAACTGAGCTCTACTTTGCTCCATCCATTTTCCCATCATCTCTGACCTGCTACTTTTCTTTCCTCTGTTATGATCAGAGCACCTTTTTCCATGTTTCTTGTGTAGTCAACACGACTTGTGGTAAATTGTAAATGAAACTTTTTCTGTATGTTAACTTATACTGGCATTACGTTACTCAAATATGAGTTAACTTTTGAAAGCATTTTGTTTTTAGTTAGGATATTAAAAAGTGAAAAAAGGAACTGGTCTGGACACCTTTTAAATGTTTATTTAGAACAAATTGTGAAAGCTGTTTTATTTTCCTTCCTTTTCACTTTTATGAAATATTTTGTGTTGCTCCAGCACAAAAAAAAATCTAAATAACACAATTGATATAATAATCTAATTTATGTTCATGTTGTAACATGACAAAAATGGTTAAAGAAAAAAACAAAAGACAAATCCGAAGTATGTAATTGCAAATCAAAGCAGCACTGTTAATGCTACAAATAAAATCCAAAAATTTTAAATTAAAAGTTTCTCACATTGGAGGGCAGGGAGGAAAACCACACATCTCAGTGTGCGGATCTGGTTTGCTGGAGGAGTCACAGTGGAAGTCAGGGACCCCCAGTCTGGTCTGGTGATCCACACAAGAAAACCAAACCTGTAGGGTCCCTTTCATGCATGAGCATTGGGCCTCGAGTTACTACACCGAAGGAAAAGGTGCCGGTTCTGAAGTGACTTAACAGCTTTCAGCTTACCATTCCCACAGCTCCTAGAACACTGGCTGACTACGGGGCTCCAGACATACACAGGAGCGTGTCTGGAGCGTGGAAGCAAGCCAGACTTTAAACTGGGCCGCTCCTGGTCAAGAGAAAGAATGTTTAGGCACTAAATTAGGTAATTCAACTAAAAAATTCAATGTGTTTTTGACGTTACCTCCCCTTTAGAGTCCCATCCGATGGGGCAGACATCCACCACACATGGCACCGAATCTGGAGGTTTGATCTGATTTAAACAAAAGCTATGCTCCACCTCGACATCTAAGCCGTCTTCTTGCCGGATGCAAGACACCCTGCGTTCTGCTTCCCCCGGTCCACACACAGCAGAGCAGTTCCCCGGCTCTGAGACAGACCATCTGAAGATAAAGTGTTTCAGATTACCCCAAAGGAGCAGGAAAATATATATAAATATATATATATATATTTTATATACAAGTCTTCTATATTCTGTGATCACTGGAGCAATTAATTGTATCTGCAAAACAAATACATTAAAGGTCACATAATCATTGATAAATCACAGGTAATACCTGGCAGGGCAGTGGTGCAGGTTACATTTTTCCACAGGGTGGGGAGCGGTATCTGCGGAGCACTCTGAATCGGAAACCTTTACCACATCGGATTCACGCTTTTGAACACATCGCACGTGACGCACCCGAAATCCGCCGCCACAGGAGGCACTGCAGACCCCGAAGTTTCCTGCATCCCACCTGCAAAACAGTAAATTATTCATGTATAGTCATTTGGGCCGTGCGTACCTGCAAAGGGAGGACGAGAAGAAAAAGAAAAACGGAGCTGAGATGAAGCTAACCTGGGGGGACAGGATGGAAGCTGACAGGTTGTGTGTAGTGCTGTGGGTGGAGGAGGGGCTTTACAGTAGTGTGGCTTCAAAAGCTTGTTGGTGTCTTCATCTAGGCAGACATGCTCATTCTTCTGTATACCTAGGGAACAATAAAAAAAGCTTGGGAGGATGTATATTATTTCATCACATGTATACCATTTATTACACACATTTATCATTAGATATTTATTTACCCAATCCACAAGTGACAGAGCAGGGTGTTGCTAACGGAGCCCATTTGCCTCTAGGTGAGCTGTCTGTCAAAGACTTGTTTCTTGGCACATAAAACTGATAGCTAATGTTTGGATTTGTTTTCTCCCCATATTCTGTTCCATATTTGCGGTAGACCTGAAAAAAACAAACAAAAAGGTATTACAAACTTTAGGTGCCTAATCTCAAAAATGGACAATGAACTACAGTATAGACAAGCACTCCTTTCTTTGTGAGTTCAAAGGCCTCCTTTGCACTAATTTTGGACAGTTTTTGATATAAAAATCCCCCACTCATGGATGGACTCTGCACAGTTCTGTAGACGTCCTCTGGGATGCATTAACAACACACTGTGCTTCCTGTCACGCATGACGGAGCGTGAAATTTAACCCAACTGGTATGAGTGTGCAAAAAATGATAGTGGTTACAGGTAGTACAGTTAATTATTGTGATGACAGTAGATCTGGGGTCCTCAGATCTGCATGGCGAAGTCTGGTGCAGCAGAAGTGTCTCAGCCATAACGTGGCTCACACGTACCTGTGTGGGTTGATTATCAGCAAATTCAATGGAGGAGCAGCCATGTTGGCCTTAAGCCAATGAAACCTTATTTCACCTACAACTCTCCACCTAATTTAATATAAAGCTACCAGCGGCACTTTCTCCCTGTTTCTCAGGCTATAAACAAAATGACCTCAGTAAGCAGCTGAAACAAACAAATCATGAATAAATGCACTGCCATAATCAAAGATTGGTATACCTGAATCTAAATGTGTGTTTTAGACACGTTTTAGACAGTCGGATACTCTCAGTCGGGCTGCAGTTGCCACTAAATACATATCATGTACTGCGTACTTTCTAGTGATGATGTAACTGTTATAGATAAAGTAAAACCTGGTGGCCCGCCAGACTTATAATACACTGGGTGAAACCCTACATTTCTAAATTGTGCATCCAAGGAAGTCGGGAGTCTGGAGGCTGCAATTGACTGAAAGTGCATACAATTGTTAAAAAAATATATAATTTGTATTTTGTGAGCAAAGGCTCTTTTCTAAGTACTAATAGCGCTGCAACACCATGATTACGGTCAAGGTGTTACTGTTCCTCATCCGCTAAAGCCATCTTGGATCAAGTGTGAACTGAGTAATTTGAGAAATTCCACCCTTTTCCTGACCTTTATGGTTATCTCCTGTTTCAGAGGTCCAGGTACTACCACCTCTTCCATCTCAGGTAAAAGGTCAGGAGTCAGGTGAAGGCGGTACTGTACATGGTCGTCATCTAGTGGTGAGGGATGGGTGGTATTCAGAGCCATGGTACCCGATCCAGACACGATGTACTGATCCCCGACCATCACAGCTGCAGACATAGAACAACCTCACATGCTCTACATTTACCAAATACGCTGTTGTTGAAACTTAACTTTAATAAAGTGACTCCACCCACCTAAATGAGTGAAGACAGGTGCCCTGTTGACAACAAGGACCTGAGTGGCATTCACCGGCAGAGTGAGAAAAGTGTTGTAGACTTTACGTAAAAAGAGGAAAGAGAAATTAGCTCAGTTACCTGTGTTACAAGGTCAAGAAAGGCAGTTATCTAGTTATTTGTTACCTTTGGCACCTCCACCACTGTACGAGTCGGATGTCAAAATGCAGGTGGACCCATCCCCACCACACACCCCGCACACATCCCACGCCTTCCCAGAGTGTAGCACGCCATCGCAGCCGAATGCCTGATCGCAGAATCAAAACCAAGTGTAAAAACGTACGAAAAGAAAACTGACATGACTCTCTTGACATGTTTATTCTTTTTACCTGGCACCTCCCTCGAAGACAAGCAGCTGTTGCGCCGTAAGGAGTTGAAACATCTGACTTGCAGCGAGTCCCATCCGCAAAATAAGACCCACGGCTCACTATGAAGCTCTCTCCATCTGACTGACACATGTATCTGCACTGCTCATCTCCTGATTGTCACCAAATTGAAAGAAAAATATGAGATACTGATTTTCTCTGTTAAAAAAAAAAAAGAGTAAAAAAAAGTAGAAAACATGTTAGAAATATTTAGCTTCTAACATCACCTTTGACAAAGCCGATAGCGGGGATCCATTTGTAGAAGGAGGCAGTGTTGGGAAGCAAGTATAAGGGTTGGGGGTCTGTTTGGGAACACTGCTCTGCCATGAAGTCCAACTGGGTCTGCTCGCAAGGCTAAAGCAACATGAGTGGAAGGAAATTTGTTACATCTTGCCCTGCGCTATAGAGCAGCTGCAAACTAAAAATTTGCCGGTCACCAGCGTTCTGATGCTAAAAGTTAGCATCAATGCTAAAGTAAGCTACAATCTACTCAATAGCATGTGGAGAGTCACAAGCATGTTGAGTAACATGAACTTACTCCATTCAGTATGTTAAAATTAGTGTATAAGATAAGATTAGCCAAAACGCTAATGCTGGCCTAAAGGCTGTCAGTGGCATGTAGGGTATATCTTGTCTTACATTGACTTCCTCCATTCAGTGTGCTAACCATGGCTAATTAAAAAAAAATAGCCAAAAGGTTTATTTTAAGGAAAAGCCACTGCTAATGTGGGCAGTAGCTACTCGCGGGACGGATCATCCGGGAAATGATGGAGAGGGAGAGCCTGACTAAAACGAAAGGGATGTCAGACAAATTCTGGGGTTTATGACTGCTTATTTCCAAGCCCAAAAACCACAACCCTCTAAATCCGCAAGCGACTTTGGAAAAAAACAAGCCCAATAATCGGACTTGGCGACTGAAATTCAAAATAGTTCCTGTTTTTCCAGCAACAAAATGCAAGAAAAACAGCTCCTCCTGCTGTTTTTCGTGTATAAACAGAAACATTGTTTATGTTTCTGTCACTGCTGATACTGTCACATAAACGGCGGTTACTCCCCAAGACGCGTAGAGAAAATAAAATTAAATTACAAAAGAAAATAGTAACGCACAGTAACGCAAAGTGATTTTGATAAGTAACTGTAGTCTGAGTACTGGATTTGAAATAGCAACGCATTAGATCAGTGTTTTTCAACCACTGTGCCGCGGCACACTAGTGTGCCATGGGTGATCGTCAAGTGTGCCGTGGAAATTATCCAATTTCACCTAACAAATTAATTATCTGCAAATAATATGCCGTTTTCGAGTGTCTGTGCTGTAGAAGTGACTAGCGGCGTAATCATGCAATTTCCTTATCACTAGATGGCAGTAGGTACACAGCATTGTACGTTAAAACAAGATAATTAGTGATAAGAATTAATATATATTTAATATATGCGACTATAGAGTATCATAGTCGAGCCGGAGTTCCTTAAGGCTCTGGATGTTGTAGGGTTGTGTTGGTTGACGCGACTCTGCAGTGTCGCATGGACATCGGGGGCAGTTCCCCTGGATTGGCAGACTGGGGTGGTGGTTCCCCTGTTCAAAAAGGGGGACC
>CAEFZY010026445.1:0-22373 GCA_903066815.1 Brachyrhaphis roseni
TGATGATGATGATGATGATGATGATGATGATGATGATGATGATGATGATGATGATGATGATGATGATGATGATGATGTTTTAAGGATCATTTGAGGCCTAACCATTCACCTTTAAACTCCTTGGACCTCATTGACATGTACAAAGTTTTTTCCTCAGTTTAACCTTGGCTTTTCAGTAAGATATGCAGTCATCACTACAACCTCATAGAGGGCTCTGATGCTGTGTTTGGTACATTGTTGACTTGAAGAGATGAAGAAGGAAAGAAAAATAGTAAATTATGACATGAACATCTGTGCAGTTTTTTAGTTTCTGAGCGGCAAATAATCAAAATAGAGTAAACAGAATCTCCCTAACAGTTATGTTTGAAAACAAGCACTGACGATGTATAAAAGATGGGATGCAAGCAGAAGTCCAAGGAGATACAAAGTTGACCTCACACAGGGAACCAAATGAAGTCCCCACTCCCCCACCTTCTTCAAATCTTTTTCAAAAAACAGAATTGGTGTCAAATATTTGTGCTGATTTGTGCAGCAAAAATGTTTGTTTATGCCTCCTTAAAGATACCAATAAATGTTTTCCAGGGTCATAAAAAATGGTCAAATCAGACAGTCCATGTTTACAAAATTAAGCAAATTTGGTGTCAATCAACTGTGCTAATATTTAGCTGAACAAACACAATCAATACATTTATGCCAGGGAGGAGGTGCGGGAGTGGGGGGGGGGGGCAGGTTGATCTCTAGTAAACTCTGGAAACATTTTATTTTTTATTTCAAAAATTGTAATGGCACAAACATAAATTTGTGCTGCAGCGACTCAGATTGACAGCCTGATTTTGTAAATGACTGGACTGAATGATTGACCTTTGATGACCTCTAAAGATGTATAGTAACATCTTTAAAATGACAGCGTCACAAATGTTTGAAGCCAATTTGTTTAATTGAAGAAGTGAAGAAACCCCTCAGGTCTATCAATGTTCTGTCAGATCCCATAATAGGTTTTCAGTTTGAAGACATCCAGCTAACCAAACATCTCACAGGATATCACAATTTGTTATTTTAATTAACTGCAGAATTTTGAGTTTTTCAAAGTTCCTGGATGTTTCCCTGAAACAGAAGCTTCAGAAGCTTTTTATAGAAGTTCAAACCATTAACTTAAAAATTATATTTCTGCATGAAGACCAGTTGATCTGGCAAACGTATTGTTTTAAATACCCCTTTGATCAGTTGGTTTCTTGTTCTTGGACAGCTTTTACCCAGCAATGCTAACAGCTTCACCTCCTGCAGTCTCTTTGGTCTTCACAGTATTTACTGATTATATTCACTTTGCTCAGTGAAAGAAAGTTTCCCAGAGTGTTTTCATCTGCTGTCGGTTACCCAAAGTGATATAGTAATACACATCTCGCACGTAGGGAGTCAGGCCAAACTAAGCTAGATGGAGTATTAATGCATATCACTTTGATACAGTTTCCAATATTTTTTGTGTTGTTGTTTCTGTTTTCTGTTTGTTTTGTTTTCTTTCTGTTGTCGAGCTGTTACTTGTAGTGTACTACAGCATCTGTACTGCTAATGGAACTTTTTGCTAAATTCGTTCTACAACAACCGCCGCAGCTGTGGTCAACGCAGTTGAACAATAACATAACATAACATGGATGTGCATAATGTTATTTATGTTATTTCCAATCCCACCCACTCCCCTTTCCTTGATTCTCTGAAGAATCCCAGTAAACCTAGCAGTACTGAAGCTCAATGAACAAGCCGTCTTAGACAAGTTGAAAAACAAGTGGTGGTATGACAAGGGGGAATGTGGACACAAGGACTCCGGCAGAAAGGTCAGTTCTTGAGGTGACTTAGCCTGGTACCATGGTCATGCATTGGTTTGCCCCAACATCCTCCACACTGTCTCCTGCCCGTTTCAAAATACCCCAGATCCACAGCAAGAACACTAAGGTAGTTTAATTCAGCTCTTTTTTTTTTTCTTTTTTTTTACTTTTAAAGATAGATTTTTCCCTGTGGGATGACTAACAGTAGCTGTAGATTATTGTTAAAACGACAGGTGATTCCCATTTTACCACAACTTCCTTCTCATCCCAACTCCTACATTTTGCACATTTTAATTATTTATTTGAATCATTTTCCTGGGTACAACTACAATGATCTATAAAGAAAAAAAAACTGATTTCTCAGGTATTTTTGTACATTTACCAGAAATCAATAAAAGATTTCCATAAATGCACCCAGATCTTAAAAAAGTGTCAATGCAGTTGCATTTTTTGGATTCATTGCATGCAGAAACAAGAATGGTTCAAAGAAAAAACTAAAAGATCAAAAAGGTATTATGATATTCCTATGATGTATGGATGACTTGGATGAGAAGATCAAAAGCTTAACTGTAGGAGTTGGGATGTCTCTAGTAGAATGGATTCACTTTTTAAACCTGAAAAATGAAAAGAGAGAGAGATTTCATCTAATCAGTGCTGTGATGTGTTTTCTTAAAATATTTGGCATCTACTTTAAATTGTAATAATATAATAAAAGTTTGAAATTTTAGGGTAAAAATATATCTTATTGGTGATCAATAAAGAGAAGGCAAGAAGCTGGGTAGCTTAGGTTAAAGTAATGAGGCAGCAATTGACCTAGCTCTGAGCTAAAGATCAAAAATAATTTAATTTAAAAGAAAACCAAACTGGCTTGCTTTACCATGATATATTATCTGTGTAACTGTAGTGTTTTAGTTATATATGGGTGTCATATTAAAAGCTTTTACTGTGCTGATGGCTAATGTTTTCACACTCTTGTGGCGTTGGATCCTGCAACATCAAAATGTGATTTTTCTCTCCACACCAAAGGTTCTTCAGTAGAATGCTTTAAATTTGTAGTCAGGTAAACTGTGCTGTTAAAATTTGCACTAAAGAATCTCCAGCACTTTCGAGTCATTTCTCTGGCAGAATTTTGAAAACTTGATTGAATGAACAATGGTGACAGAGTTACTAAAAGCACAGAAACCAAATTTAGTAGCACACCATGGGTTGCCAATGACAACATTCCCATTTGCACATTCATTAAATAATCTGTACTGCTTTTTTCTATATAAATATCCAAAACATTTAGACCAATTGACCATTGTTAAATCTAAACTGATCAGAATTTTTTTTTAAAAAAACAAACATATTTTGACATTTTTAAAACCTTGATTCCATCAAAGACAGATAGAAAAATGTTCCATTATTGCTCATTTGACATTAGTGCTAATTCAAATGAAGCGATAGAAGAAAGCCACAGTATCTAGACTGGTCAGAGACGGATAAACCTGGCTTTTTAAGTTGCAGCAATGGATGCAAACCGACAAAATAATTTAAAAAACATGAAATATATTTTTGTTGTCCTGTCTACAAATATAGAAAAGTCTTATGTTTCTAACTGATATATTTCTGCCAATCGAAGAAGGGAATTCTGAGGTTTTCAGGTTGTTTCTTGTTTGAATTGCGTAACATTTTGCTTGTTCTTTGTATCAACCTTTAAGTTGAGCTAACCAGCTTCATGTCTACTCTACTGATATTAAACCTCTCAACTTCAGCCAAACAAGCACCAGAATGGCAAACGTCTTGTTTAACTATAGCACATAGAGTTTAGGTTTACTGAATAATTTTATTTATGGAATCAGAATTCATCACTGCTGCTGATTGTTCTGGAGAACAAAAGGGGGAAATTATTATAGACCAGTACAAATGAGGATTCTGATGACAGGAAGTTTGTTTTGTATGTTTGTAATGTCACATTTATGCAATTGATGAGAAAATTTGCCAAGATTAAACCTGTTTTGTCACCTTTTGTTCTACAGATAAGGTCTTTTCATGTCTCCAGATCAGATTTTCTCCACTCAGCCCTCTTTCTGTTCTGCAGAATATTCAGCGGTCAGCACAGTTCAGTGGAAGCAGTCGCAGACACAAGGGCGAGCAGAGAAATGTGGCTTTTTACATCACTTTTTAACCCAAATCCTGCCTGCCTTTCTAGGCACATTTGAAGAATATTTTAAGCTTCTGCTGGTGGCAAAAAAAAACTTTCTTAAGGATGTGGAAAATACTTTTTGTTTCTTGCCTTGGGCGGTGTTCAGTCATTTAAGCGTTGACAAATAAAATCTGGCCTTGGAGGAAATTTTCAGATCAAAGCAAGATTTCCATTTCTACTCTTTCTGAATACATCAGATGTAAAAAGTCACAGTTTCCATTCCGAAAATTTCCTCACTGATGTCTCAGCTTATGGCTGCTCTCCAGTAAATATTAGATCCAATGACCACAGCTTTCCCTCTTCTCCTCTTCCGTCCTTGATGTTTTTGTCTCCAATCTGTCATGAACCTCCTGTTTTGTTCTGAACTCTCTGAGTAACGGAGCGTGACTAACCTGGAGATGTTCATCAGTCTGTCGAGGAGACAGCTTACTGTCATACTAAAGCTGCAGCAACAAGACTCTCACTGTCATTTGGCTTCTTACAAGAAAAGCCACATGAAGGCAGTAAAAAATGACCAAAACTTAATTTTTATCTGGTAGAAATGTATCAATTCAGTTGGAGTCTATTTTTTATGTAACACCAGCATAGAACAAATGTAATTTTATGGCACTTAAATTTAGAAAACAAGTTCAAATTATATCAAGTATTCTATAGCATCATCTATGATCACACGTTTTTCATTTTGGTTAGTTTTAAAGTTAAAAGTTCAACACTGCAGAAACAAAAATATCTTACCATGTACTTAAAGTGTAGCTTTTGGTGCAAATATCTTAGTACACTTGAAATAAGACAAAAGTACCTTACAAGAAATTTACAGCAAGATATAAGAGCTTGTTTTAAGTCAATTATTCCTTAATATTGATAAAAAGGTACTAATTCTGCTGGCAGGTTTGGTCACTTATAATAAGACATTTTTCCAATGTTAGAATATAAGTGAAATAATCTATGGCACTCGTACTTTTTCATCAATATTAAGAAATATTTAACCTTAAACAAGCTGCTATATCTTGCTGATGTTCTTTGTAAGTTAGTTTTGTCTTATTTCAAATGTACATTTGCACAATTAATTTCAAATGCTTCTGTCCCAAACCAGGCCTGAAGACACAAAGCTATTATGCTAATAGCTAAAGACACAGGCTTTCTCCTCAGGCCTGAATTTTACACACAGTGGATGATTCGACACAAAGTGTGAGTACACAAAGAGGCACAGTAGTCCATCCTGTGTGTCCTGTTAGTGTAAACGAGACTACTTTTTTAAGGAAACAGCACAAGTAGGTCCCAAAATTTTCTGACATTACAGGGGCCTGTTACTCCTCAGTACAATGTCTTGCAGGTGAATAAAAATACAAATGCAGCTTAAGCTAAATTTGTTACCCGATTAATAACAAATCTACTTGGGAATACTCCATGGCCAAGTCACATGACATGCAGTGGCCACAGTTAACTCAGTTGTCCTACTTCAATCCTTCCATGTGCTTCATGTCTTTCCATTCTTCCTTTTCCTACTATTGAAAAATGCCACTAGTGCCACAAAATCCTTACAAACGAACAAAGAACAGCTCTGAATTTAAGGACAAAGGGAACTCCAACGTTTTCGGATTGTTCACATTGTAAAATCATCCATTTCAAAATTTCTCACATGATCCAAGACATTCCTGTGTGAATAAGCCCATCTCCTTCAGCCTGGTATTAGTCTGACCTTAAGCTGTCTCTTCAGACTCCTCAGATGTTGACTGACACATTGTGTGATGGGTTCACAAGATTTTCTATGAATAAAAATTAGGAGTTTAGTTTTTTTTTGTCTATGAAAGGCTGCATGGTTGAGATTCAGTGAAACTGAAAGATGCATGTGATGAAAGTAATGACACAAAAATCAGATCTTGCAAAGGATATCTGTTCTACTTGTTTTACAGAATAAAGACTAACACAAAAAATGTTTATTGATAAAATAGTTGGACTCATCCTCTGAGTCATAGTATAAAGGTCAATAAAGTGTTTTCTATTATTTTAGAGAATGTTTCTTATGCTTGTTTTTGTTTTATTCTGTTAGATTTTTCTTCCTGCATGAATTTGCATGCGACAAACAGAAGACAGTTTATCATCAGAGGCGGTGATTTGAAGTAACTAAGAGCAAATCCACTCTCACTAAATATGAGCTCACCAACAATTCATCAACAGAGATATTAGATATTTAGCTATTTTGTCTACAATTACAAGTGGTTCTTGTTAGATTCTGTTTTTGTGGTGACATTAAAGTGCATATTTTTTAGGCACAATTCAAAGTAAAGTGAGCTCTTTAAAGCAGGAAACAGACTGCGGGAAGAAAATACCAAATGAAGTTCAGAAACTAAATCAAAAATCCAGACCCAATATTCATCAGTGACGATGATGATGTCGATGATGATGATGATGATGATGATGACCAGACACTGAGGAAAACAATGGAAACAATCTGAATGTGAGGAAAAGAAAAGTATTTGCTAAAATGATGTATTTGTACCTTTGAGACAAGAAAGAAATGCTCCAACATTGAAATTGAAAGTTGGGCACTAAGAAGGATAAAGATTTGGTTGACAACCAGACCTGAGATGGAAATAAAACTGATTTCATTCACAAGCAGCTGCCACAAAAAGGAAGAAAAGAAAACATCAGAGCGCGTGTGTGGTGGTCTTAGAAGCGGACGTGTGGTCTTATCAAAAGTCTGACAGAATATATTGTTAGGGGAGATATTGTGGGTTTGGTGATATCATCCACACATATTGTGTCCTCAAACAAATGCTGTTTTTGCATAATGTGATCAGACAGTGAGGCCCCAGTAAGCTCCACCCTTAAACCTGGAGCAGGACAGGCAAGATTTAAACAGGATATTTACACAAGAAGCATAAAATCTGAAATCTAGTAGGATAAAAGCATAAGTTTCACCTCAAGCTGCCAATTAGTGAATTCAGACGTTTGGATCCCTCACGTCTTTGTGTCTCTGTGTTGCCCTGTAATGGACTGGCAACCTGTGCAGGTTGTACCCTGCCTCTTGCTGGAGAATATAAATTTGAGCATGTTTGTTGCAAAACAATAAGAGTGCAGATTTGTGGGAGAGCAGTACAAACCCTCAGGGTGGAAATAAGGAATTTTTCTCTTAAATTGTGTTCGCCAAAGATATGGATGAAAAATGTTCTCATAGTACTGCTGTGTACCACTAAAGCTCTTTTAGTGGTCACCTGGTCACCTTCATTCACAGTTTTGTAATCTTATTGACTGATAACACTATTGGTCCACTTATGCCACCCGCTCCATCAGCCGGTGCAAGTTAAAGTGTTTATTGTACAAACCAATTCTGGGTCTCCATCTGTGCAGAATTATGTCCAAATACAACCATTTCTCTATGGGGCTTTTTAACTTGGGGCTTAAGTTTTTTTTTGTTAGTTTTTTGGGGGGTGGGGGGCAGCTTTTTATCAGTAATTGTAATGCTGCTACTTTTCATTTCAGGAGTTTATTTATCTCTAATTGTAATTTTAGAAATCAGTTTATTGTCAAATGACTGAATATTATAGTTTCCCCTAAAAGAAATGGTAATAATTGTGGCAAACAATGGAAAATACAATAATATATTCCTTGTCGCTTTATGCAGTTGTTACAGAATCACAGAAAAGTATAAATATGTTCCTAAAAATGGTCAAATTAGATCAAATGAAGTACAGATTGCTGTTGGTGATCTGCATGATTTCTACCACAACAGACAAACAAAAGTTACGTTTCATTCATCATTTTTAATACCATTTGGACTTCAGTAGGAACTGTTCAATTCTAAATTATTGGAATGTTGCCTCATTTCACAACCTCTGAATGAAGAATGTGTCTTTCTTTTTGGATAAACCAGAAAGTTAACTGTTTGGTTATTCAGTAAAATTTATTGTGATCTCATGACCAGCAGCACCATGTCTGTTTCTCTAACTCCACCACTCTGTAATGACAGGACAAGACAAGCGCGCTCAGTTTGAGTAATGTAGCTGGAGTATTCTACATTCTGATTGGTGGACTTGGGCTGGCCATGCTGGTGGCGTTGGCTGAGTTCTGCTACAAGTCTCGGATCGAGTCCAAGAGGATGAAGGTGAGTCTTTAAACTACTGCATGTTGACTGCTGACTCCTGCATTACTTTAATAATAAAAGACGATCATTTCCCAACCAGGACAACTCTACAGTTAAACTCTCTGTAAAAATACAGGCAAAAACAATAAAAGCTGGACATACCAGATCAAAATATAAAATATAAGGAAGCTGCTGTTACATGAACCTCAGTTTTCAGATTAATCGTAACCTTTATTTCAATTCATTAACTACAACATAAGCTTCAGCTTCTCTTGTTATTGTCTAGTGGGACTTTTAATTGTTTTCTGTCTGAAAACTTTGGAGCTTAAGTGTTCCTCACCTTATTTATGTGAATTATTATTTTTTTTATTTTAAAGCATTTCGTGTTTGACTGGACCAATTCCCAAAGGTGGACCAAGCTGTTTGGACTTTGACCAGCTTACAAATACTTTTGGCCCAGAAGTCTAAGAGCAACTCAACTTGGTTGCTTTTCTAGACCCTAAAATAGTTAACATCAGCATCTTGGGCAAGGATTTATGAAACTATATCTAGACTAAAACAAAACTTAAAAAGAAGGAGTTAAATTTCCAAAAACACATTTCAGCAAAAACAATCCTCTATATGCACTGCAAACACACAAAATCTTACTAATTAACTGACACAGTTTCCAGTGCAAATATGTACTGGAACTGATACTTTTTCATCAGTATCAAAGGAATCAACTTAAAACAAATCTGGTGACCTGTTTGTCCTGTCTTTCGTGGGTCAGAGCACAAAAGACAAACAATCATGAACACAGACAACTATGGATAATTTAGAGAGATCATTTAATCTGACAGTCATGTTTTTTAACTGTGGGAGGAAGTCAGAGTACACAGAGAGAACCTACGCATGCACAGGGAGAACATGGAACTCAATGCAGAAAGAACCCAGGCCTGGAATTAAACCCAGGACCTTCTTGCTGCAAGACAACAGAGCTACCACATCACACAATCCTGAAATTTTAACAGGGTTGTCTGCACTTCTCAGCTCAATGTTTCCTATTTGGCTGTAGAAATACCTTAACTGAGCTCAAAAGCAACAGTAAGTTAGGTCATAAAACATGTGCCTAGAAATTTAATAGCCTTTTACGTCTTCAGAATAAGACTCTACCGTATCTTCCTTAAGAATTGCCTTTCAATTCTTAATCTGACTTTAAGTATGTTCATCCACTAAGAGATTTCATATTGTATGTTTTCACAGATAGAGCTTTATTTTTAGTTGTGAGCATCAGCTGCTGCTGTTTTTCAGTATGTTGCCACAGGGCAGCAGCACCAAACATGACTTTCATTTCAAAGTGAATCAACTGATCTCTGCTCAGCTGCCACTCCAGCCTCCGACTCTTCATCACTGCTGCCGTCTGAGTGTGATGAAATTGCGGAGGACTCGTCACAGACTGCGTTATTTTATGCCGAGGCTTTGAAGAGTGGCTCAGAAGGAACAAACAAGTCATTAGAAGCTAGTGTGAGCTAAAAGCTCTCTCTTTCACGCTGGACTTTTATTATTCCCTTCTCATGTGCGTCTGAGCACAAAAGGACTTAAAGTGCTCTCTGAAGGCAGCGATGACACAACATGTGGAAGACTTCATCAGTAAGAGTAGATGGAGGGGCTTGTAGACCAGATTTACACAACAGTTTTTATGTATAAGCAAGGAGAGCTGCACCTGTTATCAATACAGAGGATACATGTATCTTGCAAAATGATCACATTTTGTCATGCCGAGCCAGTTTAACCCCTCAGGGACGGCGTAGCGAGGGGAGTCAACTCCTGGGACTGTGAGGGGCGGTTAATAAAACCAAGACATTTGTTGTTGTTGTTTGTCCGACAGTGAGAGTCATTGAAATCCAAAAGTTCTAGGCACAATTTCGGCTTCTTCCTGCTGCATGTCAATACATGCATGTACCCCAATTTGCAGAAGGCAAATTTGGGCACTCAACCCAAACTTGTCTTCTGATTTGGCTATCGATGCATGAAATTGTAAGAAATCTGTTGACCTTTTAGTGATATCTAAAGTGTTCAGATATCACTGAACACTTCAGATATTCAGTGATATCTAAAGTGTGGGATGGAATCATTTACGGCCCTCTGAATTATTTTGTGCAGCTCTCCAAACTTAAAGCTGCAGTATGTATCTGAAACAAAAATATGTTTTTTCCATATTTGTTGAAGTTGTCACAATGTTGTGACTGTAATATGAGACAGATAATTTCTGAAAATGTCAAACTTCTCCACCTTCTCCAAGTGCTAATATTCCCATCTGAAGAAGTCCACCTTAGAGCATTTGAGCATGCGTTGTTAAAATTTAGAATAAGAGCTTCAATATCAAGATTGCTAGTTGAGCAGCTTCATAATTTATAGTACGAGAAAGTAGGGTTTAGTATTGTTTGTATCCACAGATGATGAAATATTAATAGGAAATAAAACAGGCAAATGATCAGAAATACATGTCTGAAGGATTTCAATGATATCCAAACAAAACCCATGTGATAACACCAAATCCAGAGTATGTCCCTTTAACCACAGATTGTGTGGTTGGGCCAACGCACAGGGTGAGGAATAGGGATGCTCAAAAGCAAATTTCCAGACCCAATAAAGAAACAATAATTCAAAAAATATGAAAAATGTCATCCTGTCTTATACCTCTCTATCATGAAAGTGCTTTTAATGCTTTATATGCACGAATTTCACATTCATGTGGCACAGTTGGTAGCACTGTTGCCTTGCAGACAGAAGGTCCTCAGTTCAAATCCAGGCCCAGTTTTTTTCTGCATTGAGTTTGCATGTTCTCCCTGTGCATGCTGGGTTCTCTCTGGGTACTCTGACTTCCTCTCACAGTCCATAAACACCACTATCATTGATCGATTTCTCTTAATTCTCCTTGGGAGTGTGCATGCATGGTTGTTTATCCTGTCTGTCTCTGTGATGGCCTGTCATCCTGTCCAGGGTGACCCCATCCAGTTCACCACTGGAGATAAGCACTAGCACTCCTTGTGATCCTACTAAGGATAAGTGTGTAAGATAATGAATAGATGGATTTTCTGATCCATTTTCTATAAAATTATTTAGTTTACTATTGAGCAGAGAACACATTTAAAAAAATTATTTTTCTGTGGCCTCCTCCTTTCAACTTTAGGAATTTGGCCCTCATGGCCAACGGTGTGGACACCTTTCTCTAATGTTCAGTGGACGTTTTCTCAGCAAAAGCAGAAAAATAAATTATACCAAAAACAAAAAAAAATCTCCAAACACTTTACTGAAAAGAAAGACTTGTTTCTGTTCAGACTGTCAGTTTCCATCAAAATCAGCAGGAATGATTTGAATAAGAGATATATCCTGTGGTACTTGGAGCACGTATACCCTGGGTGTGTCTATAAAATAAAACCCTCTAGAAAAATAGAAAGTTATGTTAACTGACTGTGAGAAGAACTAAGCACAAGCTCCACATGGAAATCCTGCAGGATTTCCATGTGGAATGTGAACAGTTAAACTCCTGCTGTTGAGGTAAGAGCTGGAGGCAGATGTGGGAATGCTCACTGTGGGGTTTAGCTTCTGTAAATGAATAAACCTGGGATTTATTTGCTCCAATCTGTGAGATGACTGTGGAAGCTTGGTAGCAAAAAGCGAGGGCGTGCGAGCGCCTCAGAGGCTCCAGTCAGGATATTAACTCTGGATCCACATCATTAGTTTTATTGAGAGGTGACGCGCAGAGAGACAGAGCTTCACACAGGCAAAAATGTTCAGAAAAACCTAAACACAGAAGAAAATGCCTTTAGTTTAGAAATAACCAGATTTTTATGTGGGGAAAATAAATCACCAAGCCAGAGTGTGATTGTACTGTTACAACTGGGCATCAACTTTTTTCTTCTTTTTTTTCAACTTCATTTGTGCTAACATGCATCTCCAATGAATTACTAAATTGCATTGCAAAGGGGTTTTCAATCACGCAATTTAGTAATTCATTGGAGATGCATGTTAGCACAAATGAAGTTGAAATGCTTGCTTTGGGAAGCAAGTTAAGCCAGTGTCATGGAGTCTCAGCTCTAGCTTTCTTTCCAAATGTTAATATTCACTTCCCAAGACCATTAAGAAACTTTAAGTATTTTTTAGCAGTAATTCCCAACAACAACGACGCTTCATGTATCCAGGGAATTGTGTGAAACAAGTAGGATACGTTGGATGGTAAAACGTGACTTTATTTTGGTGGTAGGAGTTGAGTGAGGGTAGGGGTCGAGTTGGGTGGCAGGATGGAGTGTGTGTGGTTTATATGTGTGTTTTCAGGTATATGGCTCAACCTACCCCACACAGAGGGTGAGTTGAGCCATCCCTTACAAAGCAAAATATATATTGCGGTATATTGGAAAATATAATGCAATACATGTTAAACAAAGCATTTATACAGCAACTGTATGAGTGTAGATGAAAAATGGCTCATCTTATCCTATTCTCCCCTACCATGATCTTAGCTGGAATTCATATTTCTGAATTTTGTTTTTGATTTTTCTCACAACTCTGCCTTACAGGAATTAATTGACGCAGCCATGATGAGTACCAGCCTCGGAGGGATGGCAGGTGGAGTTGGGGGTGGTGCTGCGACAAGTATGAGTGGTGGAGCAACAGGACGCGGAGGGGAGAATGGCCGTGTGGTGGCACACGACTTCCCGAAAGCTGGAGCTCAGGGTTTACCCTGCATGAGCAAAGCAGCAGGGCGGGGACTGTCCTCCACGGGCATGTGACACAAACTCAGCCAGCTGATTGGACACAATTCTCATGTCTTTTAAGGGATGACTGAGAGAAATAGGTCTAGGTTAGCAGACAAGATGAGAGAAGTTGATCAATTAGGTAAACTGAGAAAGAATTATTTAATACAACGAGAAATATCAAATGAAAGTTCAGATGTAAACATGGAGAGTTTTACAAAGCAGGCAGCCTAAGGGATGTTCATGTTACAGTTAAATGGTCCAAATGCAGCCGAACTCTAATGTACAGAGACCACCTAAATACTCCACCTGAGCAGCAGGAGGCTCCTGAAGGCAGCTGGGCTCTACATCAACTGGAACTACTTTTTCTACAAACGCTGTCTTAAACTGAACTCCTTGTCTTCTGCAATAACAGGATCTGATTTTTTTAGGCTTCATACTGGCTGAATTTATGCACTGTTTCTTCTCGCCCTTTGATTCTCTTTTTTTTTCCTTCTCGTTCAGATTCAAAGACAGCTGTCTCACATTCACATTAACACCACTCTTCTGGGGCTGAGATGTTTGAGCATGTGAACATTTGAAATGTTTGTTTACTCTGAAACACAGACTGTGATGTAAAACCTGAAGAAAATTTTGATTTAATCAGAAGGCTGTCTGCAACACACTTGTTAGATATTTGTAGTTTTGTTTACTTGGATGAAGGTAAGCCAGATACAGAAACTTCTAAAGCCTGATTGTATTCATAACAAGACATTGTTGGCCACGGTGAAACGGAACTTTTGTGTTGAAAATTTTACTAATATGTAATAATCTCATCCTGATCAGCTCAAAATATCAGCAAAACCTTAAAATATAAACAACAACAGATGACATATTACACTGTATTTGTATTTCTTTTAATAGAACTAAACAAAAAGAAGCAGTGTACAGAGGGATTCACGGTCGACTCATCGACAGGACGACCCACATCTCCTGTCACAGTTCAACCATAATGCTTGACAGTTGTAATAATATGAATTGAAATGTCTTGTGTTTGGTTTTCACCAGACATGATGCTGTGGATTATAGCCAAATCTCTAATTTTTACTCATTTGTCCAAAGAACGTTGTGGAAGTTTTGTGGTTTATTGAGATTACATTTACACAGCAGGTGTAAATGGCTCCATTTTGATTTTTTTTTTTTTTTTTTTTTTTGCAGGAGTCCAATGGGGTTTCTTTTGCATGATTCATACTACTGAATGATGCAACCACAATCAGACTTATATATGAGCAGTTTTAAAGCAACCCACATAAGCAAAAGAAGACGTCACACAGCATCAACACACTACAGAATCTACAGATCCTGCTGGCTATAGGTCAATTTAAAGGGGTGGTATTATGTAAAAACAAGTTTTAAGAGCTTGATATCATGTTATAGTGTTGTTCTCTGAACAAGAATATATATGGACTGTTGCTTTATTTCTTTCATGCTGATTTGAGAAAACCGATCTCCCATGGCAACCTACCCTGGTAAATCAGCCCCTGGTACCACACTTTGCTTTGTGTAGTACAAGGAGGGTCTGGTCTTTCGGCTGTTGAGAAATGATTGCTTCCTGAAAGTTAGTAGTGTTGAGGTTTTAAAATGCACCCAATTGCTAACATTTGCCCGTGACGTAGGTAATGCCCCAGTTTGAAGCTAAGATGCTTACCGGAAGTTACCTGTGCTGCAAACAACCGTCCTCCATTGCGAAGAGAGCAGTTCCGAGCTGACCGAGACAGCTGTTAATGTTAATTCAATATGTGGAAGCATGACCAACAAGGTCTGAACGGCACTTCCTCAGGCAGATTCACTGATTGGCACGGTCAAAAGTCAACCAGAGAAAATTCGAGTCAATGGGAGCGAGCTTACTGGAAACACAACCTTTTTTGAGTGGAATTGCACAAGAAGGCAATGGCCAGGCTAATGGCAACCATTCAACTGTGCAAAGCGCCTGGGTGGGAGCGAGCCCCGCCTTACAGACGCAGTTTCCAAGCTTACAAGCTTCCGTCTCTCAGAGCAGCCTTCCCTGGCGACTTTCCCACTCAGATTAGCAAACAGCAATTAGCAAACACCTGGTGGAACTCCAGATCTGCTGAGCTCATCGTACCAACTGCTTCTCAGTGAAACGCTCCAATGAAGAATGTTAAAGGCTTAATAGAGAAGTAATGTTGTGTTAACTTCCTGAAGGTGGAGTTTTGGAAAGAGCATGAACGTCTTAAAGAGACAGAGACCCAATTTCAATTAGTTAAATCACAAAGTGGAATTTCTTTCAAGTGATATTTAATATAAACAGCATTTTTATAATTACTGAAAGTAACATAGTTAAAACAGTTGGATTTGGTTTGCATTCACCTGTTTCATGAATAGTCTATAATCTTGCAAATCAAAATTGCACTTATAGAGAAAACTTTCATGCCAAAAATGCTTAACTAGTTGACTCAGGCAGGTAGACGTGCTCTTTGGTTTTAGTATTTTTTCTAAGTGTTGCACACTCTAATCTCACTGTAGGACTTTGGGAATAGTCTTATAATTCTTCTCCAATTGATAGCCACCAGTTGCATCATTATGATGCTTGCTGATGTCTTTCCAACTTAACTGAGGACTTTCTGTGAATTTAATCCACATTTAGCTGTTAAACTGATGCAATAATCAGTCTACTGCATCAGTAATTTGGCTAAAATGCTAAATATTGCGATGAATAAAATCACATTTCCTTTTTTTGGTTAGACTTACCTTATTTTACAATAAGGAGAAAAATCATTTCTCATATATGAAACCTTCAGGTTGAATGAAGGCTTGACAATTTTTTCTTTTTTTTGACTGATGAGTCTTAACTTTACATTGTTGCAGTTAAAGGATTCTAATTTTGCACTACTGAATACTGCGGGTTTTTTGTCAAGCTGTCAAACAGGAGCTAAGCTGAACATTTCAGTATTGCTTTGGGTTTTAGGAGGTAAGACAATTAACCAGTTACATGTATATGCAATTCACTCAAGCATAGAATACAGAGCATTGAGAGCCACCAGCAAAAATGAATCTCTTCAGTTTTTGTGCTGAATTTTAGTCATCAAAATGATGAACAGATCACAAGTGAGACATTTTTAAAGAAACAGAAAAGCAAAAAATTTAATTATTTATCGCTGATCTTAATGAATATTAAATCACATTAAATTTGGATTAAAATTGGATCATTACTTTCTTGAAGCTGGTAGAATCAATGTTAAGACAAGGGTTATTACAGGATTGATTTGGATGCGAATTAATTTTTCTCTGGGGCACTTAACAGTAAAATAAAAATAATTCATATGTTATCAGAATTCATATGACTGACCTTTAACTTATTACAATGTAATGTTTTTAGAAAAGGCCTGGCTGTTTGGGGGTTGGTGGGGATGTATGAAGTTCTCCAGAATGTACCCACAAACTAATCATTGCAGCAGTATTATTATTTTACTTCACTTTTAGATTGGAAGGTCAGAAATAAAAGAATCCTTGAATGATAGACAAGCTGGGCTTCTCTGCATAATCTTCTTATTTATGAGTTAACATATTTTCATTTTTCCAATTTAATAAAAATGTTATCATTCTGACTTTTTTGTGTTTCTAATTTATCTTATATGAAGTGTTGTTCATAATTGATGTTCATAGCTGTATGCTTCCACAATTCAAGTTTCCAATGTTTTACTTCATTTAGAAACTAAACATGGCGTCTTCTTGTTCAGTTCTGGCTTGAGGACCTTTTAGTAAACCTGCCTCTCATGAGCCAAAGGACCTAGATGACTCACATCTGATAATTAACTCTAAGAGGACAAAGCATAAGATTATCAGTACCTTATAGACCAATGTAAGACAATAAAGGAATTGGACTCACAGATTTTTACAGGAATTTAACCTGCAAAGAATAACAGCATGTTAGACTTTTTGTGAGTCATTTTACCTGCAAACCCTTAACTCTGAGATGTTAGTAAATAGGCTATTTACTAACATCTCAGAGGTAAGGGTTTTGTTATATGTCTGGATTTAAAAACATGCTCACTTTAAAGCCAGACTTATGTCTGGATTTCACTGCACAGACTAAATTTATTTGGCAGCAAAAAAGAAAAAAAGTTATTTGTCTTGTTGAGTGATTTTAAAGAATGCTGGATCAACTTCAGTTGTGAAATCGAAGTCATTGTTGGTAAACTTACAGAGAAACCAGAGGCTTTTTATCAATCGATCCACTTCTACCAGGAAGTTTTAAATTGAAGATGTTTTGTCATCTTCAATTTAAATCTTCTGGTGGAGAAGATTTGTGCTTCTCCACCAGTGTCCCTGCCCATTGACTTTCACCTTTTCTTCTTTTTATTTCTTTCTTTGTCCTATCGTCTCTCAGTCCATCCTCTTAATTTTCAGTTTCCTGAACAAGCACGGTCTCTCCTCTCCCTTGGCCTTCCTCCCATGATTTTTATCCTTTCGTCTTTGTTTCTCTCTTTTTGCTCTTCTTCGAACTCTTAGGATCTTTCGTTCAATGGTTTGTTGTCCTTAGGGGGACATGGCATCTTGCAGCACCTCATTACTTGCCCAGCTGCAAGGGGGACCCGAGACAGATGGAGCAGACAATTATTCCCCAGAAGGGCCCTGATTAAGAGTTTGTGGCCCATTACCTTCCTCCGCTCGCCTCTTCAAAACTTCCGGTAAAACATATTACAGGAGCTAGGCTGCATCCCTGCTGGGAGTCTCTCAGTTCAGACAAAAGTTTGAAGTCAGATTAATTCAATGAATATGCTCCAGAGAAGACAAAGTTCTCATTAGACCGTCGTCCAAATCAGTTACATCGTCCAAATCAAACCACGTAAAAATTTTAAAAGAAATTCTTTTTATTTGTTTATTACTGATATTATTTTTAGTCTGAAGCGAAGACAGCAGAGTCACACATTTTTTAACTGAACAAATAATCCCCAATACCGTAATTAATGTAAACTACCTGACCACAGATAATGCATTTAGTTCCTATTTAAAGGCATAACAATTTAAATTTAAAAGCAATTTTAATAGTGGACTATTATTAATTATTTTGTTTGTTTAGCTACAAGATGAAGTAGGAAGATCAACTTTCAGTTTAAAAGGTGAATGGAGAAATCAACAAATCAAAGTGGAGCCTTCAACTACGTCACATTTAAGTGAAGCCAAGTTTACTTTTATAGCACATTTCAGCAACAAGGCAGTTCAGAGTGCTTTACATCATATAAACATCAGTCACAATTATGAAACAAGCAATAAACATTACATTTTGACAAATGTCATCATCAAAATTATCAAACAAATGCACATCAAATATGTTGATAAAGGTTCCACTTATTACTCAGTAAATGGCAGCTCTAAACTAGTTGGGTTTTAGTCTTGATTTAAAGGAACTCAGTGTTTCAGCTGTTTTTATTTTTTATGGAAGTTTGTTCTAGATTAGAGGAGCATAAAAACTAAATTCTGCTTCTTCATCTTTGGTTCTGGTTCTGGGGATGCAGAACCAGAACCAGTTCTGCTTACATCTCTGTGTTAGATTTTTTCCATTCAGTACATCAATGTCCAATGATATTAAAAATCTAACAAATCTGGACCACAACCAACAGCTCATAACTAGACCTGATATAATAGAGGTTTTATTTTATTCTATAAACCCTGCACTTTAGCTCACTAAATATGAATGAACCTTTGACTAAGTCAGAGTTAACTGTTATGACTAATCTGGACAAGCTTTAGTTAATAGCTTTTTGTGATTTGTCTTCAAGATGTTGGCAGTAGAGAGATCCTCAAAGCAGGTCTGTCCAGTCTTGTAATTAACAAAAACATGACTATGTTATTGTTAATTACACAGGCTAATGTTACTGCTTGATATAACTGATAAATGTAAAATCCAGTAAATACAAGTGACTGATTATTATCAGTGTAAACTGATATGAAATCAGTTGCAGAATTTTTATTTTTTTTTATGTCCCCATTTTCAGTCAGAATCACCAACCAATGATTGGGGAGGAGATTAATGAAAGGTGGCTTTTCAATTAAAAATAACAGCACGCCCTGAAGAAAATTACTACTCCTCCTTTTCCTCTCCTATCTGCCCGTGTGAGCAAATGTCTCTGCTTAAGGGCGAGGCATTTAAGAAGGCTTATGGAAACATTACACCCTCTCAATCTGAAATCTATGTCAGCTTCCAGTAGCTCCCCTCAGTCTGCCTGCCGGGAAATAATGGTAACACTCCAATCAAAGCAAATCCTGGCCCCCCGCGGCTTTTAAATGGGAGGATTGTCCTCCATAAGTGGAGGCGGATGGGCCTCCTCCTACCTTTCATTAACTGCTGGTGTGAAGTAGCACCAGACTGACAAAAATGTTCCTGCAATATGAAGAGAGATTAATGTTAACTGTTTGGGTTGGAACAAAAACAAAAAAGGCAATTCCATTAAAAGTTACCCTGAAAAAGAAAAACTAAAAAATTTACTCAATCTTACAAATTGGAATTTTATTGCATCTTATTTTATTCCAAAATTTGTGTGGATGGAAGGGAAATATACTGATATGAAATCAGTTGTAATCAGTCTTGTATTGGCTCAGATACAGAGAAAAAATAAGTTGAAGGAGTAGAAAATGATCCTGGGTAATCAAGCAGAAAGGAAAGTTTGGAGAAAGTGTTTAGGGGGGAATTTTAATAATGCAGTCTGTGGATGTCAGCAGACATTTTAAAGCCCATTCATGCAAACTGTATGCCCATACATCAACCTCACATGAATCTTGCCTCGTGATTCCAGTGCATTGATTAAGTTGGCATGGAGAGGAAATGTAGCTAATAGATGGCAATTCTGAGTAAGCTTCCAATGTCAAATAAAGTTTAAACAATAGCAAACAAGGAGAAGATGAAGGAAATCTCAACAGCATACATCTTGGAAAGAAGAAAAGAGGCACCACAGTAGTTAGTGGTGCTTTGTGCACCCATTAAATAGATTATATCATTCCATTATTTCTGTCATTAACATGAGGTCTGCTGCTTGTTGTATGGAGCTAAAACAGTCTCGTAATTCACAAATGCACAAATCAAGATTCACCAATGCACAAGATTCACAAAGGCAGAGGATAAGATTCACATTTGTATTTTTGATGCAAACACAAATATATCTTGATTTCCAAGTTGCTTTCTGGCCTATAAGTTATGCTGCATTTGTATGTGACTTTTGAGACTCCCCTGATGTCTCAATCCACAAATGTCTCTTTTTAATAAATGGTATATCTGACTGGATGATCATCAACCAAACAAATGGCCTCCTTGTTTCAGCCAATCACATGAAGGGATCCCATGGTAACTTATATTCAGCCAATCACATTAACCCATTCCAATAGTGTAGCCATGACAAGCACATACAGTTTAGACCTCAGCCTGGCTTCTAGCAGTGACAGAGGAGCAGAAAGTGAAATATCTATCTAACATATTTAGCTACTTATTATTAATGTTAATCAATTTAATTGTGCAACTATCAACATAAGCTAGTGATCTAAGTGAGTGAGCTGAGCTACTGGGCTGTGCTAGCGATTCTGCATGCTAATAGCATCAGACTAGCATCTTTCCATATAGTTGAATTTAGTTAAGATAATAATAGCCTTTCTATATTATGCATTGTTGTAAAGCCCTGATCCTTAAATGATAAATTATCATATCAGTGTAATAATTCACATAAGTCAAGCTTTTCAGAAACACAAAGTGATGGTTTTATTTTACTGATCCTACAAGGCTGACGATGCTCTCTGCCATAACGTGCTACACGGCGCTCTTTCCCTCCTTCTCTTCCCCTGGAAATATAAAATAAATGTTTTGATTGGTAGTTTAGGGGTGTGTGCATTTAAAAAATATATTTTAAAAAATCAACTTACAGTGATTAAAAAAAAATATTTATTTCTTTGTCTCCCTTAAGAATCACAGAGGCATGAAATCCTTCAGACTGTGAAAGAACCTGATCCACCAAGACTTTGTCCTCCATGGACCAGGTCCATTTTAAAGGATTCCCAGACATTTCAGGATTTTTAACTTGAGGTTTTCCTACATGTTGTTTGTTTTGAACATTAATAAAGAACTGAAGTACTGCTTTAAATATAATTCCTGTATTTTTAAACATTAATCGCTTTAAACAAATGGTTACATCAACCAGGACAATCAGGCTGCATGCACACTATGAAAAAGTGCCTGCTTTTACAACTGTATCAACTTTTATACAATAATTGTACATTTTTACTAAACCTGCCTAATTTAGCAGGATAGCAATACACCATGCAGACATCTTATTAGATAGACTGGGATCAAAGAACTGATGTGCACTGTAATATTTAGAAAAGAGTACGTACTGTGAAAAGGTTTCAGCTGTCTGAAATGAGCGATCTCATCTGAAATACAGTGAAAATGCCTGCTTATGATTGATATGCTAGAACTATCATTTTATGAATGTATTACGACAAAGAAAATGAAGACCTTTGAACTTTAATGTCCTTCACGTCTCCATTCCTCTTGGATTTTTTTTATTAACAAATTCTAAATTATTCTTTAGTTTTTGTGACATTTTGCAGCTTAGAAAGGCCAGAGAAAGCAGAATTGCTACTGATTGAGCATTATGATGCTGAACAGCATCATAAGCATTTTTTCTAATCTGTGCACATGTAACTTTTCCACACAGTCTGATCAGAGCTGACATCATGATGAAGCTCTTCATTTTCAGGGATCAGACAATCATAAACGTCACATGAAGACATGAACAGATGGACTTTATGAATGAAGTACAGAGAATTAAAAGTCAAAAGCTGTCAGAAAACAGACGGTAAGGTTGTCAGATTTAATTTAAAAAATTAGGCTTTCTTTGTTTGTGTTGCCATGGCAGCCTGCTTAACCTCTCAAGTAGGATTATGGAGGTCTTAAAATGACCATGGACATAACACATACAAGGCAAACTAATTGACTGTCAGGATATTAACAAAAACCAATCAAAATGTGCAGGAAGTAATTACAGCTGCGGGTTAGCGCTGACTTATTACTAAGTCCTTATCGCCAACAGAAGCAGATAGAAATGTGATTAATATTGTTATCATCATTTAGCTCCAGATATTATTAATGTGTGATGGAAGAGGATCAAGATCAGGCTAATCTTTGATGTTTCCTATGATATCAAATTGCTTGAGCTTTAAAATAAGACAAATATTACTGTGATAGTGTAGACCAAAAACACAACATGTAAAATATAGCCTACCATTAAGTATTGCCTTATTTATCAGTGGTTTTCATCCATAGTTTGCCTGCAGTTTATCAGAGAAGTTTAGGTTTTATATATATATATATACACTGCTCAAAAAAATAAAGGGAACACTCAAATAACACATCCTAGATCTGAATGAATGAAACATTCTCATTGAATACTTTGTTCTGTACAAAGTTGAATGTGCTGACACTTCCTAAGTGGACAGTTTGATTTCACAGAAGTTTGAGCAACACTGATTGATTTTTGTGTGATTTTGGTTTACTTGGA
>CAEFZY010026455.1:0-19702 GCA_903066815.1 Brachyrhaphis roseni
TTGGCATTTCGGAATGTAAAACAATTGTGCATAAGCTTCTGGCGGCTTCTGGCGGGTGGATGTTAACAGGTTTTAAATTGTCTGCAGTAGATAAAATCCTTCCTGGTTAAATAATTTAATAATGAAATATATTTGTAAACTGGATGCAAATTATACAATGTTTTCTAAATTCCTTACAAAAAATTGGAATATGTTGACAATTTGTTCAACCTCTTTTATTCTGATACCTCAAAGTAAAATCTAATACAATCAATTGTCCTCTGAAGTCATTTTATTAAATATAGCATACCTGCATGTAATTTAACTGGTAAAAGTTGCTCCTTATCCAGTCTGATGCAATGGTCCAACATTTCAGGCTGTAGATGTTAAATTAAATTCTTCTTCATCTGTCACATAAAACCTGATTCATCTCACTCAGGTTTGTGGTTGAAATGTTACAATATCTAAACAAAAACAACAATAAGTGTTTTCATTCTTACAAAAAACACATTTTCTGCAACTCAGTCAAACATTTTAACATTTCAAACCAAAGTTAGACATCAAGTTGCACAAAGAAGTTTGACTTCATATGAAACATGATCAATTTTCAGTCTCACATTATAGCCATGCTGCGCTTGCAGTGCATGCATTTGATTTATTTGCAGCCAAAAACAAAAGTAAACTGTGTTGCTATTTTGCATTGATGGCGGTGTTCTTAAACACATTTATAAAACGCTACACCCACTAAAAAGAGCTAATTAACTCCTTTAACATTGCCCCGAGGATCATGCAGCATTTCCCCTCATTGCTCAAAGCTGCAACGTATTTAGACACGGAGTTATGACTAGCAAGCTGCTTCCCAGGGGACGCGCCTTGACAGCATGAAGTAATGGAGTTACAACATATCCGCAAGGTTGTTTTTGGAGTTTAGTTTCTTGAAATCACCAAATTCTGAAATAATGAGTCATGGAAATGTTTGTGATGCCGTTATAAAGTCAGCTCCTACTGCAGGATTACCTGGTAAAATGGTTTAATTCTTGTTTTAAACGTGTGTTTCTGAACCAAAGCTGACGAGTCTCGCTGACCAAGTGAGTCACAGTCAGTGGTCACAACACATTTAATTCAAAAAAGAAGCTGAATGCGCTTTAGCATTTAAAGGATAAACGTTACATTTCGTTCACAAAAACAGTTTGTAGGTTTCTTCTATGAAAAAGTATTTAAAAGGACAAAATGCAAAGAAATGCATTTTTATTTATGGTTTTCAAATGTGCTTATATTTAAAATGGGTTTGATGTTATTCCCTGTTAAAAGTTTCAGTTTCAGAGGTTTATGAAAAACAGCAGATGAATCTCCTGCGATGCGACTCGACCTGTTTGCACATCAACCAATCCATCATTTTCCCAAGAAGCAAAGATAAAGAAACTGCAGAAGTTAACATCTATGAGTCGTTGGTTTCCACTGCAGATATTATTGAATATTGAGAAATATTGGGTGTTTAAACTATTAAAGGTGTTTAATAGTTTTCTGTGACCAAAGTTAAACCGTGTAATTTTACCATCAGTAAACCAGTGATTACCCATTAAGTTCACAAAACTTTAACATTTCCAAAAAAATCACATTTCAGTTTCAGAGGTTTATGAAAAACAGCAACCATTTAAATTGTAAAATTGGTCTATGTATTAGTAAATATATTTATAAATTATGCTAAATGGTGGCTGAAAATCAGTGCTACTTTGGACTGACTGCATATCACAAAAAACAAAGGTGAGGTTTGTATTTTTATCTATGAGGGAATTAGTTAAAGGATCTGATTCAGGAAAACCACCAGAAATGTGATTCTTTGCAGATACACCAAGTATCTTTCTACATTTTTTCCTGCCTGCTGTTTTTGGCAGATGATTAAAGTTACATTCTGAGGTGACAACACTTGCTATCTGATGCAAAAGAGTCCAAACAGCTCATATTTTAGCACATGTTTTCACCAGCCTGTCAGTGTTATTTGCTTTGCAAATTAGATGCTAAAACTAGCGAAACCTAAGCAGGCACAAAACGTGTAAGAAAAGAAAAAAAAAAAGAAAAGTGAATTAATACCTTGCAAAGTGAACTGATTGTGTGATGGTGTCTGTGTAGCAAAGGGAAACTTTCTGAAAGTAATGCATGAATAAATGACACAGACTGACTTTTCTCTGGTTTCTATGAGAACATATCTATGCATTCCTATATCGTCTAACCCCTGATGTGCAGCAGTCACATTGCATTTGCTCTAGCTGTTAATATTCAGTTCATGTAAAATGTAGCGTGCCAACTCAAATGCATATATTATGATCTACAGCTGAGTTTTGTGACTCACGCGTTATGAGGAAAACTCGTGCTACGAACCGACACGGCGGCTGGACGTCCTCTCACAACACGCCCTGCTGTCTCTTGACTTGACCTCCATCCTTTAACGGCAGCCAAGAAAAAAAATCAGCGTGTTGGTTTGAATCATGATGCAACCGAGCATATTTATGAGGCAGCGTCTGTTCAACCGTACGTGTCGTCATAGAAACATGAGTCACATGAAAGTAAAGGACTGCGCGCTGATGTCCAGAGGTGACTTGTGGGAAACTCTCTGTGTTCCAGTTAGAAAGGTTGAGCAAAGAAAAATATTTAATAATGAGGGCAGTGCAATTTTCAATTCAGTTTACTATAAAAATAAGACAAAAGAAGCATCCCCGATGTCATACTTACATCATATACTTATTTTAATACAACATTATAACAGAGCAGACTCTGCCCAGACAATAGATGCTTTATTAAGGGTAACTCTGTCATATCCGCCCCCACCCCTCCTGGTGTTACCCCCACCAGCTTCACCCGACAATGAAGACAAAAATCAACCTCATGCGACGTCTAAGTGGGGCATTCTGGCCCCTGACAGCCGCCCACCTGCCTTGATTGATGATATTGTTTTTAAAAAGTGAAAATAGTTTAGACGGTTTTTCCTGAGTGGTGGAGGTGACGGTGTGTGAGAGTGTGTGTGTGTCGGTGTGTGTAGAGGGGGGCGCTCTCACCAAAAAGTCACATTCCATCGGGAATAAAGGCTGGCATTGTGGAGACTAATCCACTTCAGTAAAAAGACTGCTGCTCTGTGCTGTGTGTGTGTGAGAGAGGACAACAACAGCGTTATCTTGTGTGGGTGTGTGCAGGTCTGAGTGTGTTTATTTCTGGCTGCTACTTTGTTTAAATGCAGCAAACTGAGCAGCAGGGGGGAAGTATTTTAAATGTCAGTGTTTTCCTCACTACTAAATATATTTCAGATATTTCTAATGAAATCACATCATGTCAGGAGTTTCTAACAACCCAATTAATAATCAACAAGTATAAAAAGGAATCAAAGCAAATGAAATAATTACTGACTTTGTGAAAAAGCAGGTTTTTGTTCATCTCATCTTTCTGAAACCAGTAATTTTCCAAGCATCTTGTTTAGAAACCCTCTCTCATCTCATCTTCAGATTCTTGGCATTAATGTCCTGCTTTATTTCCATTCATCTTGATGTTCCCACCTGGAATTTTCCATTTCGCCATGACGCAATTCATGATAAATGCAGAACTATTCTTCCTCCAGACATCATTTCTGTAAATCAAAACCACTCAGCTTTAAACCTCACCAGACTATTTTCTCCCTATTTCACTGGTTTCAGCAGAAAACTTTAAAGGAGCAGTATTATATGCTTCTCAGGCCCATTGTGCCATTTTGTAGCACAATCAAGTAGCTATCAGTTGTTACAGAAATGCTATAAAATAAATTTGATTTCGTACGTTAGAACCTTGAAACTGGGCCTCTGTCTCTTTAAGAAGCTTCAGCTTTTTCTGAAGCTCCTCCTTCAGGAAGTCATCATGACATGGCTCCTCTATTAACCCTTTTTGCTAATTGCTGCTGGCTAGTCTGAAGGAGCTGAGTGGAGATCTGCTCTGTGAGGTGGAGTCTGCAGCTCTGAGGAGGAGCTTTTGTCTCGAAGGCGGAGCTAGCTCCACCCAGGTGTTTTGCACATCTGAATGGTTGCCATGGAGATTAAACGATTTATTAAACATGAACGAAAACTCCAGGTATGTTTTTAACGAGGGAATAACATTATATCAGCAACATTTAAGTTAACTTTTCACAGTTCTGCCCCTTTAATGAAGCTTCAACTATAAGCTTCAGGTTGCAGTAAGTTACTATCTGGCTGATGTTTCCAGGTCTTTCTGAAGATGTTTGGATTATTATTTTAAATCCTCGCCTATAAATATGACAGGAAGCTCCTGGATGAGGCCAGTTGGTGGTGAAATAAAGTTTTTTCCACTCATAGATGAAGAGGTTTATGAATGCAGCTGCAGTGTTGGGAAAATAATTTGTTATAGTTACCAGTTACTTAAAAATAACATTAATAAATTAGTTACTAAACTGTAAAGATAAGTAATTACCCTGGAAAATAAACATAAAAGTATTTTAGATCCCCTCTTATTATAACTTTTAAAATACATGTTCAGATGTTTATTGTAAAACTGAATTAATAAATTGAACTTTGTGTTGCAAGAGGAAAACTTTTGCATTAACTTTTCTTTGTTCAAATCAGCATCTATAAACTTTAAAGTTACCTGTCAGGTAACTTTAAAGCAGCTGATGTTGATTTGCACATTGCAGCAGGAATGATGTGTAAAAGAGAGGCGGCCGGTGGAAGCAGGGGGGATTTTTCATTAAATATAAGCCGGATGACGAGGTTCATTTAGAGGCTGCATGAAGTCTATCAGTAGGTGGAGTTTTGCTTTTTCTCAATGGATGCTTACTTCTCAGAAATCCAACGTTTCTCATGCCTTTACAGCCATTTTGGTGGGTGGATCAAATCCTTGAGCGGAGCGAGACCTTTCTGCTGACCTCACTGCAGATTAACGTTCTCGTTGCTCAGCAGAATTTCCTAAACCACTGAAACCACCAGAGCGTGACCTTCAAAATCAAAAGTGGTTTATTTTCATCTCAGAGTTTCGTCCTACAAGATATTTTCTAATTAATTGGCTCCCAAGCCAATTCCAGGCCCAAAGCAGGACTTTATGGGAAAAGCATTAGTCCTGTTTGGGATGCTGATGGATGTGAAGCAAAGCCTGGAGAAAAAATGGATTCCGGCCTTTAAAACGCTGCAATGATCATTTTCAGATGACATCTGCCTAAAGACATATTTGCGGATGAAATAACTTTCAGTCTATTTATTCCTGCTAAACACGTTTCAGTCAGACTCAAACAGAAACTGAACCTTATTCAACGGTGGATCAATAAATGCCAGCCTGTGAAATAAAACCAAATCGGCAAAGAAGTTTATGAATAAAGTTAGAAGACGGTTTATGAGTTTTCAGGACAACAGTCAGGATTCTAAACATAACCACCTCTTACTGTTATTATTATTATTATACAGCTTTTATAGTAGGAAACTTTATCACCAACATCTGCTGCCTCATCCTTTCTTCTCTCTCTTTTCTTTCTCTCTAATCTCTCCTCCTCTCTTCTCCACACGCTGCTTTCATCGCTCCCCTCGTTCCTGCCTTTCTTTCGCCCTTCCCCAAGTGCCTCTCGTTTTCCTTCCATTCATCTTGGTTCTTTTTCACACTAATGCCTCCTTCGGCCCCCTCCCCCGTCTCGTTCTCCCTCCTTATCAGAGACGAGGATGAATGGTGAAAGGCGAGGAGGCGAGGGTGAGACTCGAACCCGATGCCTCGTGTGTGGGAACCTCATTGTGGCCGCCGACTCTCACAGGGAGACGCAGCTAAGGTATCTCACTTCTTCCCAGTTTGGTCGATAGAGCAGAGCTCTCATCTTTCCACGCCTTGAAAGGCGTCACTGTGCAGTGATGGGGGGGCAGGGTGGGGGAGCCTGGGGCTGGGAGTGATGCACAACCTGGAAGAGGTGCAGGGGAATATTTTAATCTGGCCAACGTTTTCAGAAACATGTTTTTGGGTCAGCAGAACAACAGCGACATTTTTCATGAATAATTTTCAGAGGAGTGCATCGAGTAAAGCAACTGGGAATTGGACTTTTTCCCAGCTTTCCATTTCATTTAGTCGCCATAAACTGCTGATTCTGGTTCGCCACATTCTTCGGTCCACTCTTACTATTATGTAAAATCGACTTTTTGGAGTTTTACATCGTGTTATGATGTTATTCCCTCATCAGAAACACACCTGGAGTGTTAACTCGGTTCTTTCATGCATGTTTGAGAAATCTTTTAATCTCCATGGCAACCATTCAGCTGTGCAAAACGCCTGGTTGGACCTAGAGCCTCACAGAACAGCCCTGCCTTCAAACCCACTCAGTTCCTTCAGACTAGCCAGCTGGAATTAGCAAACATCTGGTGAAACTGCACATCTGCTTAACTCATGTCAGCTACTTTTTAACATAAAGGGTTAATAGAGGAGCCATGTTGTGATGACTTCCTGAAGGCGGAGTTTCAGAAAGAGCAGGAGCTTCTTAAAGAGACAGAGGCCCAATTTTAAGGCATTAAATTATGAAGTCAAATTTCTTTTAAGTCATATATGATTAATACAGCAATGATACTGGAGGTAACATAGATACTTGACTGTGCTGTAAAATACTTAATACTTTCAAAGTTTATATACAGTGACTTTGAGCATGAGTGTGTTGCTGCAGCTTCTCATTATCAGATTAGCTAATTCTCCTGAATCTGATCCAAATTACACACCTTTTATCAAAATGGAAAAAACAGCATTTAAATTTAAAAATCAATCAGCAACACACACAAGCCCAGATAAACAAAACAATTCAATTCAGTTTATTTATATTGCACCAGGAACGACACAAGTAATGTCAAAAAATATTACAAAATAAAAAGACTAATTTAATCCTGAACCTCAAACAAAGCAGTTAAATTCAGTTCATAATTCTTTACTATGATGAAAGTAGAACTGTTTGGGTTAAATAAAAATAAGGATATATTTTTATTTAACATAAAAATATAAATATCATCCCATCCTGATGCTTTATAAAAGTTAGTTAAGTGGGATGCAGAAGTTTTAACACCTGATAGAAACAGAACCTCCATCAGAACTTTTATATTTATCAGGTTGTGACTCTTCTGTGATGCTGCCACCTTAATAAAGGGATAAATGTTTTGTGTTTACATCTTTCATTTACTCATGTTGGTGATGTCACCAAAACTAGCTTTGTGTTTAAACCATGACTGTGTCAACATGTATCAGCTCTGGAATATTCTCTGTCTAGGATTGTCTCCATGTCTTATGGATCACATGTGGAAGTTGTCTTGGGATCGTTTCACCTGATTAGGATGAATTCAGACGCTCTGCCTCTCAATTAGACAAATCAAAGATGGTAGACTCATGAAAACACAGTTTTAGTGTTTGTAATTTCAGATTCCCTCTAATCTGATGTGTTGTTGTTGCACCGAGACACACTGACTGCTTTTCCATAAGCGAAGCGGCGTGTGTGTGTGTGTGTGTTTTCAGTTTGCACTCACCTGTCTACTCCTATCAGGTTTTGCAGTGTGGTGTGTGTTCATTCGGTCGCACTTTAAAACCTCTCCTATCTGCGCCAGTGCAAAGTCTCTCCTCTCTTAGCATAAAATATTCAGGCAGAAGTCAATTAGCGATAAATAATTCATCTTCTAAGTGTCTGTTTTTGGTAAACAATTTCTTGCAGCTTTTCATGGTCCTACAAAGTGTTCAGCTTTGCTGCTCTCAGGCCCAGACATTGTTTTGGTATTCAGGGATCATCCTGTAAAACATTCACCTCAGCTTCAGATTTGGCTTTGATTTAATTATGCTACACTTTTTGCAAATGAAAATGAATAAAAGCAGTTTAATAGTTTTAAGAATGGAGGCAAAAAAGACTCCAGAGAGCAAAGATTTTCACTGGAACTTGACTTTTAATACAATAACTGTATAAAGAAGATTATTTGATAAAATCTTTGTTTAGGTCCATCTATAATTTCAACTTCAGCGTAAAATAATTCAAGTCAAGCCGTAACTTGGAGCATTTAGTGTGACTCAATCAGCTGAGTGTTGGATCTAACCTGATGTTTTCTCCCTGCAGGTCTGGGAAAATAAAACAACTTCACAAAAAAAATCAATCACTGAACTAGTAGCAGAATTGCTGTCCAGAGTTTTGTCCCAATAATGCAAAAAATTACTAGAGAAAACAAAAAAAAAATAAATGCAGAATATTTTCTGTAGCCTCAGCTGTCATGCAGGTGTTTTCTAATATTTGATCTGAACTTCATGAAGTAAAAACATGATTACATGGTGATTCTGGGGGAATGTGGAATCAAAAGGGTTCTGTTGTAACAAAATAAAAAAATTGAAGGAGTGAACAGAACAGAATCTCTAAAATTATCTTTCGCTGCTTATAATGATCAAATTTTCTGTTCTTTAGCTACAGATTTAAATCATCGCTTATACTTACATTCAAGTCAATCTACCAATTTAATGAATAACTTTTGAAATGATGTGGAGTCATTTTTGACTGCCCTTGCTTTCAAATAACAGTTTAGAGAAAAAAAAGACAATCTCTCCATTAAAATTTAAAAAGTTTCAGTACAGAAAAAATCCTTCAAATTGTGAAAAGTTCAGCAGAAAAGAAACTTTTGTTGTCCTCTAATGAAGTGAGCCTGAGTCCCCGGCTGTGAGTGGCGTTGAGGTGAGCAGAGCGAGAAAAGGAAAAGGACAGAAAGAAGAGCCGCCGCGTTGTCATGTCAACCATAACAGCGGCGTCTGTCCGGACGCAGCCGGCAGCAGCTGGTGCAGACGCAACTCGTGACACACTAATCCACGGCATAAATGGGAAGTTTTTGAAAGTGCTTTTGCAGGAATCAGAGCGAGGAACGGATGCAGTGGATGAATTAACTGCCTGGATCCAGAGCTAGCAGCAGATCAGCTAATGCTTTTATACAGCAGGACGCACAAAGCTGAGGGAAACTCAGCCGGAAAACTGTGAAAACAGTTAGCTGTGATCTTTGACTTTATTCAGTGTCCAGTCATCCTCAGAACCTGTTTGGAGTCCTTCAACTTTTTTGCATTTTGGTCAAATTTCAACCACAAACTTCAGTGTATTCTACTGGAATGGTATGTAACTGATGAGCAGAAAGTAGCGCAAGTCTGATAAAGATTTATTGAAAAGTAAGGCGTAGAAAACGTTCAGGTCTACAGAGAGTTCAGAAACCCATCATTAGATACTTGACATTTATTTTGTGTTTTTCCTCTGGAAGTGTTTCAGCACCAACAAGTTAAATGTCGTTTCCACTCCACATATCAGTTTTTGTGTTTTTTCAGACACAAAACAAGTAAACAAAAGTTTTCTAGAGTTTTTGCCAAGGTGAAACATTTATGCATTCAATAATGTGAGAAAATATTTACCCTGTTTGGTCCGTTTGTCACATTTAAAAGTTTAGATCAAATATATTTTAATTATTCTGCCTCTTCACAAAAAATTGTAATTGTAATTATCCTGTGTGGAAAAAACTTTTACCCAAAAATGACTGTTGTATAGATTTTTTATTTGTTTTGTTGAGTTCTTGTAGTGATGATCTGGATAATCAAGAAATCAATTCATCAGAACCTGTCTGACAAAATGAAGTGGGCAAAAAGCAAAACATTACAGCATGATGTAAATAAATAAAAAAGTCACTGACATCTGTAGCCTGAAATGAAGTGCAAAGATATCAGGTAGTAAATTTAGGGGTCAAATACTTTTTCACCTGAGGTCACATTGGTTTGGATATATACATACGTTTTTCCCAAGTAACACATAGTTTTTATTTTATAGCCGATTTTTGGCTTTACTCGGCTCATCTTCATCAGATATTATAGTTTGTTTAATAATCTGAAACATGTATAGTCATAATTAAAGTTGTTTGAAGATCCAAATGTGATGAAAATGGAAAATTTAATAAACAAGATGAAACAGGAAACTCAAAATCCAACAAATTGCAACATGAAAGGCGACAAAAACGCAGAGAACAGTAGATATATTTAAGAGGGGGTATTACAATCCAGCCTGCAAGACTTTTATAGCTTTCTTCTGTTTAAGCAAAAATAGCACAACATGTTGAGATGCTGTCAGATTAGCGGAAAGCCGTCTGAGAAAAGGGTTTACATAGATTCTCTTCCCTTACTTAAGAGACGAGGTGCTTAACTCCTCCAAAAAGCGAAAAGAGCAGCAAAGTTTTTCTGTAAGGTTTCTGCTTAGTGAACAGAAGAGACCAAGTTCAGTTCTGCTCCTGGATGGAAGCAGCAGTTTAAGCATTAAAAATATTACATTATATTTTTGTACTGAGTCAGGCGATGATAGGAGCAGCTATTACCAAACTAAATGGATTTAATCCCAGCTGTGTGAGGAAGTCACTTTGGTTGACATCTCTGCATGAGGCAAGTGGATTAGTGCTGCTTCCTTTACATCTACCCTCCTCTAATATTGCTCTCCTTCTCTTTTCCGTCCCTTTTGCCTAAAATATTGGAGTTTTCCTTGCTTGCTTATTTTCTTACAGTCATTGTGGTTTTTATTGTCTTCATCTTTCAGCTCAAATGCATAAGCTAACCTCTTCATCCTCCTGTTTTTTTTTTCTCTGGCTGTCTCTAGCATTTATTTGTGTGCATAATAAAAGCCTATAATCATATTCTACGCCCCCGCGTACTGTGTGAGGCTTTAAGCTTTGGCGTCAGAGGCTGTAAGAACAACAGAATCATCTTATTAATGGTAGTGGTGGAAGATCCTCATCATTGTTGCAGTAATGTTTATTATCCACTCTGTCTATCAAACTTGCCAATTATTTCCTCGTCTGACTCATGGAGGAGGGAGATAAAGGAGAGCAACAGATGCCTTAGAGCACCGAGACAGAAAGCAGTGGAACACAATGAGAGAAATCAAAAAGGCACACAGAAAATATCATGTCTGAAAATGGCAATATCAATGTCAATATTTGTGGTGATACAGCCTCGTATTTTGCAGACTGTTGTAATGCTGCAAATGTTTTTTTTTGTACTTATAAATCTGCTGTTGGTTATTTTTCTAAACCACTGAAACCACAATGTGGTAGCAGTCTTCAGAGTAGAAGATGTTTCTGAGAGAGAGAAGCATGGATATGAAGTAGGATGTATTAAAAGATACATTATTATTATCATTATTGAGACGTGTATGTAGTTCAGACAGACTGAGAAACGGCCTCAGCACCAAAATGAAGACTACTGTGAACCCAGTGGAGGCTTCTTCCTTGTCACAGGAGGCTATTTCCATCTTGAAGCTAGCTACTGACCTGATTAATGATTGGCTGGCACCGCTAACTTAGCAACTCTGGCAAATGACAAGGAATCTAGTAACTTGCATCAATCGGGGGCCAACTTCGACTCCGTATCATACAAAACGTTTACGCTTGGTGTCACGTTGGATTCCTACAAAATGTCAAAAAGACACATTTCAATGAATCTAATGTATGTAGCTTACAAATATTGTATGTCAATCGTTTTCTTTTACAGTTTTCTTGAAAGAATAAAGTAGGAGTGGTGGGTGACAGGGCTAAATGTGCTCAATGCTAGCTTATCCAAGGCTAACGCCATGCAACTCCAATGCTAATGCTAATAGACAGCAGAGGAAGAAAGCAAACGTGTAGGTGACCAGCTTAGCCGCAGCTGGGTGCACTATAACCCAACTGCGCCATAGCAAGAGAGAGCAAGACAGTCAGTGACTAACAGGAAGGCTGAACTGGGCACATACTGAGAGGTGTTTTTGAAATGCTAACTGTGCTAATCGCTAACATCAGATGTAATCATTTTGTATTTGTTTTAAATAAATTGTAAAATCCTTTTGCCAAACATGTGGCACAATGTTGCCTCTGTTTGAAATGTAAAAATATAATGAACCCCCATGCAAGGAAGACTTTCAAAAATCTTTAAAAGCAGTTCATACATCTTCTCACGCTTTTGTTACTAAAATACAAAACTGACATTGGCTATAAAACCAGCTATTACTTTTCATGCCTGCTTAGGATAAACATAGAAAGTAAAAATAGAACATCATCTGATGGGGTTTTGAATCTTGTACTGATTGACCTCAAATCCATTTCAGCGAGGTCAGACTGGACTCAGAACATATTGGACGGCATCAGAGGAAATGTGAACAACAATTTTATGACAACCTGGGTTGGAACTGGAGCTGCTTTTATTAAAAATGTCCTGATGACGTCTTGATTTAAAACTAAATAAATAAAGCTTTAAATGCTTTTTTCCACATTTCTAGATAAAGTTATTTCAAATCTTTATCACCAGACTTATCAGATTTAAAATGACACATCAAGATAGAACATAGATCCCATTAAACTGAAGCTTTTTCACATTAAGATATTACTGGTGACTCTAATATAAACTCTATTAAAGGGATGAAATTATTGATAAATCAGAATGGATTTCTGTGCACATATTCATTCATGAATTGCATCAACCTTCTCCAGACACCAGCATGCCAACACTGCAGAGCTCTAAAAGCACCTTGTGTGTACATGTTCTGGATGTGTATATTTATCTGCGTGCATGTATGGATGTGTGTCATTTCCGAGCAGCTCGCTTTTTTGTCCCAACCCCAAAGCTAAATAAATAGCTCGACACTTTTCCTGCCTCTCAGGCTCGGTGAAAGACCGCTCTGTGGGAGTTTTCTTGCTGTGGGGTCTGTCGTCTGTGCTGAGTGTTGCCTCGCCTTCACTGTTCCCCGCAATGCTGCAGAAATTAGTTCCTACGCTGCATTTAAATCACTTCTTAGGGGAAAAAAAAAAACTGCACATGTGAGTGCAAACATCAGTGCAGCACTTGTTTGGACTTGATATGAAATTGATTTTTGCTGCAGAAATGTTGAGACTGAACATATGTGTGGCTTTCTGCATAAATCTTTGAACTACCAGGTTTCAAACAGAACAAAGAAAAGGCCTTCAGTCTGGTCAGGTAGCACAAATCACAGAAAATGCCGACGCCTTTTTATTGAAGTTTATTTCCTCCTTATTCAGTCAGAGGAAAGTGACTTCACTGCTGACACAAGCTAAACGATGCACGCTGAGTGAGTCCACCTGTTCACAATTAAAGGCAGAGACCCACCAATGAGTCTGAGGAATCCTCTGAAATCACCGTGAACCAGCGGGTGGTTCTGTAAGGAAATTATGAGCCGTCAGACAGAAGGCACGATAGTTTGTAAAACAGACACAAAATTCAAAATGTTCACATGTGAGGTAATGCTATGTTAACTGACCGTAAGCTAATCCCTGTCACATCTATTATAAATCCTGCCACTGTTGAAAAATGACTCTCAGGCATCACTTTAACGTCCATTTGAAATAACCACATAAAAAGTTACTGATGCTAACCCTATAGCGCTAATTATAGACAACTAAGCACTGCAACAACACTGCGTTTAGCAGAGGCTAATGCTAAAGCATTAGCCTTTGCTAATTCAATTCAACTCATTTCTGTACCTGAAAGACTACAAATCTCAAACACCAATTTATTTTTGTCATTACAATTGACATGTTCTATAATACTCTCAGATATTGTATTTATGTTTGCATCTTGCTCTCTACTGTCTTACTGTGTTGTATTTTGTTTCTGTATGTTTTTTGTTTGAAATAAAGTAAATGGGGAAAAAAGAGAGAGAAAATAAGAGCTTGAATATAAACATCCAACAATTGGAAGAATTTTTATCAGTCATTAAAAAAACATCAAACCAGATGCTGAACTTTATTCAATTGAAAGTTTAAAAAACAGTCATATAAATTATTGCTTTAGAATTCATCTGGAAAAACTAATTAAGGGTAAGCTAACTGTGTTAACCTTTTAAAGTTAGCAAAAGAAAATGAGTCAAGACCAACCAAACACAAAGCCCCCACTCCTTTATGAGCTTTAGCATCTCAGCTGCTAACACACATCTGCTGTGAGCATCGAGGGTAATCCAAGAAACTACATTTATTATCATCCAGAGTTTGACTGCATGACACTCATTTAGTACCATCCTACCAAACGTTGCATCCAAGACGTCCTTTGCAGGTGGGATATTGCGTTCCAACACATTGTGTATCTCTAGAATGTCTGCAAAACCAAAAATCAGGTTTTCCACTCTAATACACCAAATAATTCATTTTTCTATGGCTCCAGTTCAATTCTAATAATGTGATGCTCTACATTCAGAGCAAAAAGAGACTGAAGACTCTTCCTTTTTTCTGCTGTGTTTGGTTCATTTTTCTCTTGGCCAGTAATTTTGGGGTCAGGATCTTCCTGAAGGACACTTTGAACTTGTGAGAAAAGAGCAGCTGGGTTTTCAAACCTTCGACCCCGACTCTAATGGCCGGACCCTTCTCCCACCTGAGCCCCCTCTGCGGCACGAGCTGCATGTTTTACTAAGCAGCTGACGTGGTGTGTGTGGGGGTGTGTGAGGGTGAAAGCCCAGTGCTTCAGTTTCATCATGAACAATCCATATTGTACAGAATATTTAACATGAAAAGTTAATTTTCCGTCCTCTCATTCAGACAGAATATATACACAAACACACACATGCAGAAAACCATCCGCTCACTCCTGGGGCCAATTAGTCAAGTTGAAACATCTTCATTTTTCATTTGAGTGTTCAATGATCAGTATAATTGGAATTAATAAGCCAATTTTGTTTGGCGGAGCTGGGAGTTTTTTGGCACTTGTTCGGAGCCCCATCACAGTTGGTTTACTGGGGAAGAAACCACAAAACAAGGGTCTCATTAACTGGGTCAATTATAGCTGAAAAACATCACCTTATTAATCTTCCACCGCCTGACATTATAAAGATGCTTTGGTATGCTTCTCAGGCTGTGTTTATGACGTATGGTGTTTTCTGCATCCCAAGCCATATGCTCGCTCCAGCAAAGCAATTATGCAGGTTTGGATCTTAAGTGGAGTTCTTGGTTTTTACAGTATGCATCAAACAGTAGAGGCACATTTACTGATTTCAGGGCGATAACGGTTTATGGAATGATTCAAGTACCTCGATTTTTGAAATTCCTCGAGCAAATTGTCTGCCTTGATTATATTTTACTGTTTGGGAAGCCATATTCCCACAGAATGATTATTTGTGCTGCACAACGCTTTCACTTCTGCCACTTAGTTGCTGACTATTAGCATAACATAGTTTGACCAAACATCCTCTTTCCCCCAGACATCATCAGTTTCCACATTATGTCAGAGGTAACAGGAAGGATTTTATTGACTGATGAAAATGTCTGGGCTATTATCATTTTTCAGGAGACTAAAGGGATTTATGAGGGTGACCTCTTAGAAGGTGACCTCTTATGCTTCCTTGCACAGGTTATGGTGGATCTTTGGGCTTTACAAGAATTGATTTCAGCTGTTTAATTCGTTGACATCAGTGGCAGGCAGGAGTCAGTTCAGCAGTCAATGGTCTACAAGCCCAGTCAGATATCAACCAAGTCATTTTAGAGATTGTATTTGGACGCCCCGGAGTCGTCCTGTTTGTTTTGGGTAAGTTAGCTCTGATGAGACGGGATGCTGTGGATATGAAGAAGAGATGTTTGTCGTTTCTACTCTTCCCTCGTTCTTTCATCCTCTTCCTTCCCACACTCCTGCCGATGAAGAATGTGTGTCCTCTCTCTCTCACACACACACACACACGCCTGCACTCCCAACACATCTCGGCTCCTACTTCTTTATGAACACATACAAAGGGCGACACACATGTAGTGAAGCACAAACTGTTCCCAGCTCACAGTAATAAGAACAGACATGTTCGCGCTGCTTCTCATTTGGATGCCTCTGCACGGCCTGGCCTCCTTTGCTTTATTAAAAACTCAATTCCTATCATTGTCAGAGCTACAAACAGATGGCGGCAAATCTGCTTGGCTCTCGCAGAGGTCATGTGAAAGCTGCTTTTTTTTTTTTCTTTTTTCTTGCTCGGTTTATTTTGGGGGCTCCAACTTGAGTCTCCTCTCTCTGCATTAAAAATGATGCCTCTCATGTAGAGTGTGACATTTTGTGAGGGTGCAAGATTTGTATTTTTTTTTGCCTCTTCACACCATATTTCTTCGCGCTCTCAGGGGTGGTATTTTTGCACTCTCAAAAACATTATAAATAACCCGGTTTGGATTGAGTGGATCATTTGCCCATCTGTTGAGGGATCTCACTGAAGACTCTGTCTCTCAACGGTTGGAACTCAAACAAACTTGCGAACGTGTAAATGTGGCGCAGTGCATTTGAACATGCATGTTTGTGTGCATGAACCATGCAAACATGAGCAAACATGTCTAAACTGTAACCATGTGGGTGTGATGTTATCGTTTCTGACTTGTTCTTAAAACCAGTGACATTTGAGTCATATCTGTGTGTGGTTGGTTTGTTGTCACAGTAATGAATCATGAACAACTCCGTTATGTTTAAGCAGAGTTTGGTTGTTAATAACTCCCCCTCGTTGAGGTCATGCGGTCTGAAAACTGCTCAGTGTTGACCTTAAAGACGTTTCTCAGCCTGACCAGCTGTGTGAAGAAACTCTGGAATATCTTTGGTGAAATCTGATTGACGTCCGGTCAGAGGAGGCTGGTGATTCAGCGCCACTGTCATCACAACCAGATACTAACTTCACTGTTCTATCAATACGTTTTCTACATGATTTCAACAATTTCAATGGTCAATATTGCTATATTTATGCATTGCACTGCATTTTTCCTAGACTTTTTGGTCTAATTTCTAGTGTAATTATCATGATTCACTAAATAAGACGAAACTATCTTACAAGTAGCTTTTCAGCATAAGATAGGAAATTATTTTATGTAAATAATTCCTTAATATTGATGAAAAGGTTGTGATTATTTCACTTATAACATGGGAAAATGTTAAACGGTGGAACTGGTTCTTTTTAAAATCAATATTAAGGAATTACTGAGTTAAAATATTTACTTAAATCTTGCTGAAAAATAACTTGTAAGTTAGTTTTATCTTATTTAAAGGAAGCAAAGGTATTTGCACTAGAAACTAGACCAAAATTACTTGACAAGATTTAGTGTTTTTGAAAATACGTGTTCAAATACATATTATGAACTCACATTTATTATACTTCAATACTAATTATTTAGTCTCCTGAAGGTTTTGCCTCTCAGAGTTCTAGAAATGTTTGGATTACTGCCTCAGTTCTTCTCTGTGTTTCTGTTTGCTGGCGGGACGAATCGTGTTTCACTGGTCCCAGTTCTCCTCCCTCCGTAATGTAACGATCACCATGGCAACCAGCTGTTCGGCATTTTCTTGCTCTCTGTCTTGTCTGTGTTTCATGATTTTGTTCTTTCATTCTAATCATGTAATTAATCATTAGGTAAGAAGCATTTCAGTAACTGACTGAATTGAAGGAAGTTGATATATGTTGGATTTTGAAGTATCTACTTTGGCTCAGCTTTCAGAAATCTTACAAAATAGTTATAAGTGAAATAATCTGCTGGTGGGATTAGTATTTTTCCATCAATATATAGAAATTATTTACTCCAGTGAGCTCCTATTTCTTGAAAGTACTTCTAAAATTGTTTTCTCATTTCAGGGGAACTAAGATATTTGCACTAGAATTTCTTGACACGTGTATTTTCTTTTCCTCATTTCTGAAAACATCCAAACTGGTTTTCTGATATTGTATTGACAAATTAGCCAGTTGTAAAAATGCAAATACTCAACAGGTTCAAGTCACAACTACACATTATTACACCCTATATTAAGGACATCTTGTAAAAAGTTGCTCTTATAAAAGACATCAACTTAAAACTTAACCCATCAAAGGCCACAGCTGCCGAAAATATTGAAGGAATATGAGAAACCACAGAGCTGCAGGACTTCTGAAAGAAACACTGAAGCCTAACAGATTCTGTAAAGCTCTTTGTTCCCATCGGCAGACATTTTGTGTTAGCCAGGGACTGTGGGAAGCTGCTGCTTTTAGCTGAAAGCATGTCACACTTCATCCACTCACACTGGAAAACATTCAAACATTCTCGTCTTTCTCCACTCTCCTCTGGTCCTCCAGTCAATATGCATCGCAGAGTTTCTCCTCTTTGTTTTCGTTCTCTCTTGGTTCATGCCTGCCTCAGCTGTTATTGGCAGCCAGGGCTAATCAGCGGCCTCATTGTAGACGATAGCAACATAATGACCACTTCTGAGTATGAAAGAAATGTATTTTTTTCTGATTTGAAGGGAGAAGATTGCAACGTTATACAGCACTTAGCAAGAAAAGCACTTATGTCTGATATTTCACTGAGAAAATTACAAGATCATTGTTCCTATAGAAGTGAAAAAAAATATACATTTCTGTCTTTACACCAACTGACGTAACAGTTTTCAAGTAGAGTTATATGAATATCAACATTTATATATTAACACAAAGTATTTGTTGATTCACTTTTTAAAATATCTTTTTGATAAAATGATTTTTTAAGCAAATCGTAACAACTGAATGATAAATACATCAAGTATTTAGCATCCAGTTCAGTTGTTTTGCTTAAAAAAAAAAATCATTTTATCCAAATTATATTTGACAAAGTGAATCAAAAAACACTTATTGTGTCTAAAGCTTTGGTTTTTCTCACCCATATTGATAGAAATCTACATGAATATTTTATATTTCTACAGATCTAAGACTACAAGTCTAACATCAGTTTTATTAGTTTACAGACAGGACTGCGTTGTTTTCTTTTCCTTCGGTAGAAACAACGATGTTTTCATTTTTCAGTAATCTTCCAGATCTTTCAGAGAAGCAGAAAGTTGATTTGACTCGGTGAGGCATCATGATGTGTCCTGTGATTCTGTTGGGCTCTAGCAAACAGAGGTCAGTACTCAGACGTATTGATCCGAAGCGAACCCTCACGCTTCCAGACAGCAGTGGCCCTGCTACAAAGCACACAGCTTATAAATATAAATGACAGCATTAATAAAAGATGACCTTTTATTGATATTCTTTATTATGCATGCAAATAGGTTTTAAAAGAGAACACGGGCAAACCGTGATCTAATGTGCAAACTGTAATAGTTACATGGCTGCTGACCTGAAATCATTAATATTAATTAGAGAGATAGTTTGAGTCTCCGCTGCAGCCGATGACCTCAGATACAGGTCAGTTTAATTTCACTTTTCATCGAGCGAAGCCTTTGAACAGATAAAGACATGCACAGCTACTCTTTAGAGTGAGACAAAAATTACAACTCTGTAATATTTACACTTATTCAGAAAGACTTTGCGGTTGAAGACGGTAAAACTGATATTATTTTAACCCACCGGTGAACAGCACAGGTGCCGGGAGGATATACATGTAAGCTCAGCAGGCGCACAGGTGAAGATAAATCGACCTAAAGTGCTGCAGATGCAGAAAGACTGTAAAGCAAACGCGTCGCTAACTTCAGGTTTATCATGAAGAGAAAGCCAACAAACACACAACGAAGGCCACAGAGGATCTAAGAAGAAAGAAAGAACCTGGAGCTACAAAGACTGATGGTTGTGGTGATAATTGTTGTTCAGGTGGGCTTATTAGCACCAGGTGTTTCACACTGAAAGAGGAAACGGGAGCAAGTGCATAAAAAATAAATACAACAGGAGGTAAAGTTAGCTAAAGGACTGAGATTAATGTACAATATATATATATATATATATATATATATATATATATATATATATATGAAAACATAATAAAATACAGCTTACGAAGTT